>VDFB02341770.1:0-37884 GCA_007258455.2 Sequoia sempervirens
CTCTTGGAGTTGCTGGTTTGGGGGATGAAAACTCCCCTAGTTGGTCATGGTGGTTTCATCTAGGAGCCACAATTGTGCTGAATAGTGAAGTTTCATTAGTTTGGGTTTGAAGATGATTATTTTGGTGTCTTTAAATGGTGTTATTGTTGCTGGAGATTTGCAGCTGTGTTTTTGTTTGTAGCAACGAATTGGGAGTTAATTGGAGGTTGGTTGTACATCCTATACAGGTTGCACCATTCCTAACTTGACCGTACAATTTAGGAGGCTACACATTGTGGGTGTTACACTTTCTTTTCCACTGTTTTGATTGATAATAATAATGTTTATGCTGGCCGTACTAGATTGGAGTTATGAGAGGACTATGCCTTTCCCAAGGAGGTCGTACATGTCATGATTGGGGCGTGTGTTTACTTGGTAATGCTATTTGAATGATTAACAAAGAGTAAACAAAAATACATAACAACAATAACAAAATATGTCAATTACTCATAATATTGCTCAGAAGACATGTCGTGTATTCGTTCACTCATCGGATATGCAATAATTATAGGATACCAAATGTATGTGGTCCTTGTCTACAAGTGCAAACATGAAATACATAGTAAGCCAACGTTGGTTGAGAATGCCAACCGTCGGCAACTACCAAGTAACAACTAATTGTTGGGGACTAATTACACATTAACTTATTTATTTCTTGCCGACTACATCAAGCCCCCCAAAAAGAAAGTAGTCTTCCAGACAACAGCAACAAAATTGGGAGTTGAACAACCCAACTACAACTACTGAGAAGGGGGGTGAGAAGACGTCCTTGGATGTACAAATGATGTAAGAGTGGACGTTGGTGAGTGTAGTTGCCGAAGCCTACACACCTTAGTGCATAGTTTCAATTAGTGATTTGCTACTATTTCGCGTTCTCTTTTTATCTTCACCATCTGCGCCTCCATCAACTAACATTTGGTTTGTTCAATCTCTTTTGCCTTCTCCACCAGCTTGGCCTTTGTGGCCGCCACTCTATACTCAATCTTGTTCTCCTTCGCCGCCATCTTGGCCTCCATGGCCGTCACTCTAGCCTATTCATTGGCATTGAGTTGTGTTTGCTGAGCCAACTGCTCTTGGAATTTCTATGTGTGCTTAGCCAACTCATCCCATACCCTCTGTACCATTTGAAGGGCCTCATTCTTCTCCTATATAAGTTCATTAGTGGAGATGATTTGGCGTTTCAGCCTGTAAAACACATCCTTGAAGGAAGCTTTTATACCAAACAAGGCTAAAATCACTCTAGCTCCCTTCCCCCTATTGAAGGCTTGGTAGGGTGCCAAGTTGCCATCATCATCAGAGTCTCTACTCCAGGCCATCCTCGAGAAGTGAAGCAACGAGAAAATTCCCCTTCGCACTCTGTTTGTACAAATGCCAATATGTGCTGGACTTCTCCTTCCACCAGCGTGGACTGTCCTATGTCAAGTCGTTTGGATGTCTCCAACCTTGTGCATCACCGCTGCCATCAAATGGAGATCCTATATGTATTGTTGGACCGTACCAAGTGGGCCTGTCTCATTAGGCTTGGCGATCTCAATGATTAGCCCCTTAGACTCACTTGACTCTTCTTCATCCTCCCTCGATGGGTTAGGCGGTGGAAACTCCTGTGCAGTTGAAGGTGGTTGTGGTACTTGAGGGGGTCCCCCACTCTCTTGAGTGTGCATAACATTTGGTGGGTTTGCTTATGAAGGGCAAGGTTCCATACCCTTGACCACCATGACTAATGATTGGTGTCCTATTGTTTGAGTCCCTCGACCATGACTTTGGGAGAATTTGGTGAAGGAAATGCTAGAACCTGCACTAGCATTCCAAGTAAATCTAACCAACGATCGATCAATGTGACATTGAATTGCACGGGGATATCCCCTGACAAAGTAGTTGGTGGTGCTGACACTATGACTGGCGGTGCTGGTAGTGTGGCTAGTGGTCTTGGCAGTCTTGGTATTGTGGTTGGCGATCTTGGCAGTGTGATTGGCAATCCTAGCGGTGTGACTAGCAGTATCAATACTGCTAATTGCGTGGCTGGCGGTGGCACTACTGTAGTGGTCTCACTAATTGGTATTGCCTTGTCTATATCCATCTATAGTAATGATTGCATCGGCGACAAGTGATACCTCCTCTGTCGGTGTGGTGGTTGATGTAGAGGATGACAACTTTATGGGCGAGTTGTCTTCAACACATTCTCCTTTGTCGTCTGATGCATCCCTTTGCTTCCTTTTCTTTATGGCTGGCTGTGTTGTCTCCTCTCCCCCCAATGCTTGCATATCAAGGGTAGTCCAATAGAATGTCGTCGGCTATGAAGGATCCAACTGAGCTATTGGCTAAAACTTCCCCCACTTCTTGACGAGAACTTGAGTGTGGATGGCATCAAAGAAGAGGGGAATGGCATGCTGTGTCATATAAAATGCCTTGTGTTTTTGTACCAGAAACTCTCCGATTCTTTCAAATAACAATCTTGCCCAATTATAAACTTTACCAATGCTTAACCCGATCATATAGTCAATCATCCAAATGGCTACATCGGATGCCCTACTTTCACCTGTTAGTCTGCACTTGATCAAATCCATGATGCATTCCATTCTGGTGTAGCCAAACTTTTTTTCCTTGGGCTCCTATTTCTTGCACTGTATATACTGTCTCCTTTTGTGTCAAATCGAGTCGGAAAAATCTCGTGAGGGATGCTTCTTTATGTTGTTGGGTGAGTTTCCCTGTTAGCTTACACACAATGGTACTTGTGGCAGGTATGTTGAACACTCTACTAAAATTTTTCGACCAAAAGGAAATGGTTACCTGACTTCATTCTATTAGTTTGTAGGATTTCGATGGACATCCGGAATTTTGCTTTGTCTTGACCTCTCAACCTCTTGTTCTCTTCCACATCCCCTTATTCTCCTATTCTTGAATTTTGATCATGTTTCATGTTTTTTATGGACTTGTGAGGTTTGTTCAGATTTCTTTCCTTTCCTTTCTTACTCTTGACCTTTGCTCTCTTTCCCCTCTTGATTTCCACAACCCTTGATCCCTTCTTTGTTTCCCCTTTGCGAACATGCAGAGTTTTGATGGACTTCTTTTGTCTTCCCTTCACCTCTTGATCTCTCGACCTCTAGTTCTTCCAACCTCTTGTCCTCTTCCACATTCCCTTATTCTTGCGTTCTTCAATTTTGATAAAGTTTCATGTGCTTTATGGACTTGTGGGGTTCGTTCAGATTTCTTTCCTTTCCTTTCTTACTCTTTACCTTTGTTCTCTTTCCGCTCTTGATTCCCACAACCCTTGATCCCTTCTTTGTTTCCCCTTTGTGGACATGCAGAATTTTGATGGACTTTTTTTTGTCTTCCCTTTTGTAATGTCCCCTTTTTAGCCTGGGTCAGTGTTTGACGGATTAGCATATCATTAAGTCCTTGTAGGCTAATATTGGTGATTAGAGGGCCTTGTGGGGGAGTTAATTGGTTCTCCAGATGGCAATTGGCAATGTTTTCTTCTCCAGTTCCTTGGCATGTTTTGAGGTGATCATCTCCATGGTTTTCTGGCTCTGTTTATATACACTTACTATTTTTAGTAAGTGCCTTGGACGTTGGTGTCCAACCTTACTATTTATAGTAAGGCATCTAGATGAGCAGAGGAAGTAGAGGGTTACCTTTTGGTGTTGGCATAATGAGTATTATGTTGATATTCATGAAGTTATGGATTATTGATTATTATTAAAGTGATAACTTTAATAATAATTAATTATAAGGTGAATATTATATAAGGAGTTAATGACTTTATAATATACCATTTAAGTTCATAACATAAAGTCATTATTCAAAAGCATATTATTAATGATGTTGAAGGCTTTATATATTATATGATTTTTAATTAATTATAAAGTCATCATTAAATGCTTTTGAAGGGGAACGCCACACATGGGCAATATTATATATTTATTAATGAGCAAACAAAAGCAAATAATCTTTTATATTAAATGATTAAAATGCCTAAGGAGGTTGTGGCTCTTGGAGTTGATATAAAAGGTTCTCAAAAAGCAAATTCATTTATTATTCATTGATTATTATTGGAACTTGTGAAATTTCAAGAGCTTTGTTCAGGAGAGAAACAATGGTTTCTTGCTGCTGCAACCCAGTCTTGGAGAACGTTCATTCTCTCAGATTCTTGCATCCCACAGGTGTCAAAGATCACCCAAAGGTTGCAATTACGGGTGGCTTTACATGAGAAGTCACATTGTGCTTATTGAGGAGTTTATTACAGAGGTTTTTGAAGAACATTGGTTTTTGATCAGAAGTTTACCATCTGCTATTTGTTTTAAATGCTGTTACATCCATTGCTGGGTTGTACTGTTCACCTGTGCCAGGCCGTACAAGTTCTCTTTGCTGGGCCGTACTGTTCACCTTTGCTAGGCCTTACAAGTTCTCTTTGTTGGGCTGCACAGTCTCCTTTGCTAGGTGTGGGGTTTTCTAGGCTGAAATTCCTATGATATGTGCATCATTTCTCTCTCTTTGGGGGCGGCTAGGTCTCTGGTTTCAATCAGCAGCTAATTGGAGTGGGAGAAACACCATTTCTAAGTTAGGCGTCCATATATGAGGGTTTCTAGACTGCTGTTACAACATTTCCAGAATTACAATTTATAATGCTTTGGCTTCTGGGTATGATCAATCTTATTGTAAATTCAAAGCAATAATTAATTAGAGTTGATCATTTGATATTTTGGCTTTCAGCGTTTCTCTATTTGCATTTGCTTTGCAATTTTATGCATTATTTGGCAATTTGTTCAAAAACTATAAAACCAAAACAAACAGAAACAACAGAAATTAGTTAGCAAATATCTCAGATCAGGGTGGGATATTTTACCTTCACCTCCTGATCTCTCAACCTCTCGTTCTTCCATCTTTTTCAACGTTCCCTGTGTCTTTTCATTGTGGACTTTCAATGGACTTCTGGACTACCATTTCAATGTCTTGCCTTGACTTCAACTTTTGAGCTTCAATTTCACATTGAATTTTTGCAAAGTCTCCCAATGGCTTTGCTGCTTGTTTCCTTCTATCATGCAGAGTTCCTTTGGACTTTGGGATGTTCCTACCTCCAATTTTACATCTTTTCCCCACATTTCTTCCAAATCACTTCATTTGCTCATTTTCATCTCTTTGTGGAATTTTGATGGTCTTCCAAACTTTCATCTCCATGTGGAATTGTGATCTCTAGTCTTGACATGAAACCCTGTATCACATGTTCTAACTTCTTGTCCCGCGTCAAATTTACCTCTTTCGCTCGCCAAATCTTCCTAGAAGACCATTAATGATTAGGTTTGACTCCTACAACTACTCCAAGAGGATTTTCCTGCTTAAAAACCATTGTTCATCCCAAGGCTGCAGATCTACATGCAATTTCAACTGTGGAAGATGAGGGCAACCATATTGCCATTAATGCAATGGTTGAATTCCAACTCTTGATAGTCCTTGTGTTTGTTCCAGATCATCTGTCTCATCGATTTTGTGGGATTTCGCTTTTCTTGAATACCACATTGTGACCTCTAGTTCTCAGTTGAATTCCTGCGACCAATTGGGTGATAGGGCAAAATGCTATATATACAGGGTTGTTCTATAGACAAAGGGTTGGTCATTTCTAGCCTTCCATGAGATTGAGTGCTGAGGGGATTTTAGGGTTTCAACGCGTGTAAATCCAGTTGCCTAGAGAGAAACACTTTTTTGTAAATCACAAGGAGGTCACTGTATTCTAAATGATGTCATTCACTAAATGCCATTATAGTTCCATTATTGGATCTCCAAGGGAATTCTAGCTTAAGGTTTCCTCTTGCCACATTTGTTGGTATGATTGTAATAGAGATTTGATGGATGCCGACAACATTCTAAGCATTGCAAGTTTTGTAATGGTCCTTTCTTTATTACATATGGATTTTTGCAATTTGGAGATAGACTACTAAGTATGTTCAATTATTGATATCATATTTGTGGTGTATGTATATGCACAACTCATATTCTGTTGTGATTTCAAAGTGTTGTTTCTCTTGGTAAATAGTGACTTTGTAACCCAATGGATAAAGCATTGGTCTTGGAAGTTTATGATAGACCATGCACTCAAAATGAAAAGATCTCAAGGTAACTTTAAACTTAATGACATTGATGAAACAAACTTAACTTTAAACAAGCATTTGGTAGGGAAGCATCACTACTTTAAGTTAATTGGTAACTTCCAAATTATGTATGCTAATTTTAAACTTAAATTGCCATTAAAAATGCAGTTTTTACAATGCTGATTGGTAGGTAAATGTTGCTAGGTTTAATGGACAACTATTACTCTCACTAGGTCATGGGATTGGTATTTGTGAAAAGCATTCTCTTGATAGGAAGAGTAAAATATGATGGTTGTATGGTGGGGGCCAATCTACTCCTATATCTAAATGGTATTTGCCCCTTCCTAGGACTATTTCCTAATTTTTCACTTTTTTAGGTGGAGTTGGTGGAAAGATCATCCAAAGGAAAAGGAGAGGCCTCGTGTTCAAACACAAATACAAACATATTTAATGTGCATGCAGGTGAGGAGGCGCATGATCTGACTTGCAAATTCGTCTTTGTCAGTGATATCCGATTTCATGTAGCTTAATCTTTGTATTAAAGGAGACATCGTTTGAGGCATGTATAGTAGGTTCATTTTATATACCCCTTAGAGAACCCATATTGAAAACCTTCATTCTTGATAAAACTGAAGTTAAATTTCTGTTGGAGGAAATTAATGTGATATGGATGAAAACAAATTGTTCTAATATCATGAATAGGTGGATGGTGATTGGTACTGCCCACTCATCAATGTTATTGTCTCATGTGAGATATAGCTTTATAGTTTTAGGACCATTGATTGTTGTGCAAAGCACATGTATGCTGAGTTTCAGTTTCAGACTTTGAAGGATGCTACAAGGGAGGTTGGCTCCTCACACATAGTGGAGGTACTCATAGACTAGATCACAAGGTTCATGTTCAAGTTTGGCAAGGAAAAAATTAAGAACAAGTTTGGCAACCAGAAATAATAGAATTTAGTTTTGAAAAACCTGAAAGGTTAAAACCTATTAAAAGCTAAACATTAATTTTTAATTTAATCGTAGAAATTTTATAAAAACTAAAGCTCAAAATTGAATTAAGTAACTTAAAACTTAACAAACTTTGGAACCTGTTAGAACTAAAATAATAAAAAGTTAAATACTAATAAAGTTTAATAAAAAATTCTTAAAACTTAATAAAATTCTAAATATAGAAAGCAAAAGAAGTATTAAACTAAAAATAATAAATTAAACAAAATGGGATAAAAATGTAAAACCTAATAAAAATAATTATTAATAATTTAAAATTAATTGTTAATAATTTAAAATTAAGAATAGAATAAAAAAAGGCATTATTAAAATTTTAATTTAAAGTTAAAAACTATGATAAAGTCAAAATTTTAAATATATTAGAATGGGTGTGTGAAAACGTTAGGCACAACAGCAATTGATGGCAATGACATTTGGCCTTTGCAAACAGCAGCACACAACAGCCTTCCACTTTCAAGCATGGACAATTTTGCACACATGGGCATCAACAAAACATAGTCATTAGAGGGTAGAGGCAAAGTGAAAAACAACAAATAAAACACAATAAATCTTATGAGAGCTCAGGCTATAACAAATAACAAATATTCATATAGGGTCCAAGCCATAGAAAATGACAACAAATGCTAATGTGAAGTGACAATGGCGGTCATGGGTTTAAAAAACATAAATGAAAATCCCCAGTGCATGTTAAGATTTTATTTTTCTTCAATAAAAGTCAAAATCCTACTTATTGAGGGTTTGCTAGTAAAAGTGTGCTGTAAGATTTTTTTGCAAAATTTTGGACAAATTTGTTGCTTTTTTATGAAGTTTGCCAAATTTTGAGTTTTGCAACAAAATTGAGTGAACTTTGTGATACAAATTATAGATGAAAATTGTGTGGACCCCTTGTGTGCATACAATGGACACTGCCCTAAAAGGCATTAACAAAATTGATTGGTGCCAAAGTGCTAGACAGTTATAGATGTTTGTATGCAACCACTGCACATCATTGGCATTATTTTGGTCTTTTTTGAGGAAATTCCTCAAGTATGTTAGGTCTATATTTGTGGCATATTTTATTTTATTTGGGAGGATGCTTGAGTTGTTGGAGCCCTTGCAACCTATGTTTATGAGCTGAAGTGTATTAGATGGTGAAAGTCCAAGGAAGAACAAGGTAGGAGGGTGGATGACATTGTGGTTAGCAATTGGTTTGGCGTAGATGTGAGGTGCAATGTGTTTTTTGTATCCTTTTGTTTTTAATGTTAGAAATGAGGATTCTGAATCTCCTAAATTTGGGGAGTTATGTGAGACTATTGATAACATGCTTGGCTAAATGAAAGCTTCAATTCAGTCTACCTTGGCCTTATATAACAATCATATTCAGCCCATTGTTCAGTAGAGGTGGGAGAAGTTGAACACCCATCTACACATGGTTGCATTCATAGTAGAATCCTAAATGATATGTACAGTATAGAGGATAGGGAGGCAAAGAGGGAATTATTCAAGTCCTTTGAGAAAATGTACAGTATAGAGGAGGCTGGAGCCATTTAGGCTGTGTGGAATACAATTGATATTCGTACAAACTACAAGCATGATTAGGGAGAGTTGACTCACTTTAGTGTAGGACTCCAAAGGATGGTAGTGGCTAGATGGAGGCGGCCTGATGATGCTAGATATGCTTGTTATTCACTTTTCACAGGTGGTTAGTTTCTCAACTGTTGAAAAGAATTTTTTCACATATAGATCTACTTTTATCCACTCTATCAAGAGGAACATGCTTACTTCTGGGACACTGTAGAAGTTATTTGTTGGACACAGTGCCTTGTGCCTCATGAATTGAAGATGTGCAAGTACAAGGAAAATGGAATTCAACGAGTTGACACAGGTTGATGAAGACCAAGAGAGTCATCTACAATTGGTTGGGGTCTTGTACGAGGAGATAGCTGATTCGGAGTCCAACATAGATAATCAGCTTTTGGAGATCATGGGAGATGCGTCTGATAACATCTCTGATTACTGAGGGTGATGCTTAATGTTGCAGCCAAGCATTTTGTGACTTGTCATGGCTAAAATAGCAGAATACAATTGCTATATTTTTATTATCTGATTTTAATTGTTTTATGAGACTCTGATTTTGATTTTCAGTGTTCAAACTTGCATCTCATGGGTGTTATTTGAATTTCAGCTCTTCATAATTATGCAAATGAAAATTATTAAAAAATATTTTTATTTAATTTTACTGTGTGTGTGCGGCGTGCATGTGCATGCTGGGTCTGGGTGTGTGTGTGTGTGCGTGCACGCTATCCGTTTGTGTGTGTATTATTCTCTATACCCCAGCTATCTGCTTCATGTCCCCAGAATCAGGGGAAATGTTTTGCTGTCCCAGAAATATGTCCTGCCCTGGAAATTCAGAGAAAAACAAAATTTACAGTGTATAAATTTTAGGTGGAATGTATCAATAGATATATTTCTTTCATTTATTTAACTGGATTTGGATTTTTTTGCTTTATGTGATACTTATATTCATACTATTCAACTTTTAATAACGCCATCTTTTATCTGGAGGCTGTTTATTTGTTATAGTCTTACTGGGTTATGAAAAGCTTAATTTTCTTGCATTTATTTCTTCTGAATATGTCTAAGTTACTGCAAAATGAGAATGAAATTACTGTATTATTTGTGGATGCATTGCACTTTCTTTTCCTTTCATGGAATATTTTCATCTTAGCTTTTTCTCAAAAGTTTTTTGTTTTTCTTTTTCTTGCAGTCAATTTGATTTCAACAAGGAGCCTGCATTTAAATGGATCAGTAAATTATCTGCAAAAGCAGAGGGAGTGATTAAGCAGTCCAAGGTTCTGTTCTGCAATGGTTTTCTTTTTGATGAGATTTCCCCTGGCTTAATTGTTTCTATGCTTGAATGTGCAAGGCTTGCAGGGACTGCGATCTTTTTTGATCCAGGACCACGTAACAAATCCCTTCTTCATGGGACTCCTGAGCAACAACAGACACTCAGGAGGATTTTGTGCATGAGTGATGTCCTCCTTTTGACTGATGATGAGGTAGGTTAAATGGTTCTCAAAAGATGAGCTTGGTTGGTTGTATTCTTATATCAATATGGGGAAGAGTGGCAGTTGCAAGTTTTTTATTTTAAGGGGCT
This sequence comes from Sequoia sempervirens, assembly GCA_007258455.2. Taxonomy (NCBI): domain Eukaryota; kingdom Viridiplantae; phylum Streptophyta; class Pinopsida; order Cupressales; family Cupressaceae; genus Sequoia; species Sequoia sempervirens. Next base: position 10,270 of record VDFB02341770.1, read on the forward strand.
TGGGTAATTATAGCTGTCAGGATTGTGGTCTGTCATCTTCACAAGTTCTATTATGCTTTCTTGCTTGGTTTCTTTTGCTGCTATAATAGTAACATGTACGTCTTCCAAATTTGCAGTGGTTTTTGATTCATTTCAAAAAGTCTAGCGCATAAAGCACAAGAACCTAAAGTGCCACAATGATTGAGTTTGATTCTTTAAGCATTTAACATTTAAATAGGTTTCTTATTTGTATGAAATGTAGGGCATAGTGCCTTAATTCTGCTAGAATTGAAAATTATGTTCGTACTCCTTTATATCAAACAATTTAGCACATATGCTTAGTTGCTACCAGACTTAGCAGAAATGAAGAGTACTAATCATGACATGGGATTCTGAAGTTTCATATTAGAGACAAGATCTCATTGTTTAATCATCATTGTGGTGGACTTTAAACGTCATATTGGCTCTATACAGGATTAGTGGACTAAAGGGTCAACTCTGATTCTAGCTGGTATCCATCTGTACAAATATGTAGACAAATATTACAAAATTATCCATACTTTTAAGTTTGATTTTTTCTATGTTCTTCCATGTTTTGGGGTGGGGAGGGCAGGGGATGGGGGGATGTGTTTCTAGGAGGCCATTTTTAGGACACGAGAATTAAAAAAATAGGAAAAATTTAAAAATAGTGGAAATTTCAAATTTTAATATGATAAGGCATTGGCCATACTATATAACCCAATGTTACCTCGAGTTTCCGAGACGGGGACGGCAGGGGACAATGGGACATGTCCCCAAGTCCCCGATTTTTCAAGCCAATTTTGGGGAAGGTTAGGGGACGACAAAGGGGATGGCTATATAAAATATAGGAATTTTTTTAAATATATAGGGAAATTTTAAATATTCATATGAAAACATGGATAAAGCATGCATATATACATTATAGAACCTTAACATATAACATTTGTGTTCAGAATTCATTATCAATACTCAATATGCATTCAGAATTCATTGTCAATATGCATCTGATTTTAAAAAATAACATACGAGTTATAAACTTATAAGTTATAACAAAATGCCCAAAGGATACACTGCTGCCATATAGTTTTACTTTCAATTATGATATGAAAATCAAAATACAAAAAACAAAGTACACTGCCGCCCCTAATCTGCATCTCCCAACACAGCATCAAAATCAGAGTCTTCCTCTGAGTCACTACCACTGTGATGGTCCACCTCATCCAACAAAACCCCAACCACATCCCTCTGGTGTCTCCTCCTCATCAACTTGGGCAACGTCTTCGGGATCAATATCCCACCGTAAAGTTGGAGTTTGCCAATACTTTGGAGTTTGATGATCTTGAAGTCAAAGAGCACTATGCACGATCGCTAGCTTCTTCGCTCGTCTAGAGGCAAGTCTATTCCTCTTGATGGAGTGGATAAAGCCATATGTGGACCAATTCCTTGAAATGGTAATTGATTGTATTAAACAAAGGAGAGGAATGCTCCTTAAATAAGAAATTACAAGACGATGTTTCTAAATCAGAAACAATCGACAACTAAAGAAATAAAAGAAAGTTGCTAAAACTAACTGAAAGCAAACTAAATTTAACTAAGATGACCATTATATGCTAAATATAACAATATTACTTTAATACCCTCCCTTAATGGCAATTCTACGAACTACACCAAGTTTACCCCTAAATTTTACAAATTTGTCTGACTTAGGGACTTGGTGAGAATGTCTGTAGTATGATCCTCAGTTGGAACATACTGCAACATCACTGATCCATCTTCAACAAGCTATCGTATGAAGTGACAATGAAGCTCTACATGTTTTGTGCGCTTGTGGAAGATTGAATTTTTGGCAAGCTCTAGAACCCTTTGGTTGTCACAAAACAAGGGTGAAGGCCTTGCTTGAGACATTTTCATGTTAGAAAGAATCCTTCGAAGTCATACTGCCTCACATGTTGCTTTAACAGTTCCCTGATACTCTGCTTTTGTCAAGGAAAGAGCTATTGCCTGCTGCTTCTTACTGGTCCATGTGACTGCACCTTTTCCAAGACTGAAAACATATCTAAAAATAGACTTCCTTTCATCAACAAAACCTGCCTAATCTAAATCTGTAAAACCAAGCAGCCTTAGATATTTGCTTTTGCTATATAGAATGCCAAAGTCAGATGTCCATTTCACATATCTCAGTACTCACTTCGTTGCAACCCAATGTTCAGCCTTAGGGGCAGTCATGAAACGAGAGATGTAACTCACAACATAACTTAGATCAGGTCTAGTGGTTGTAAGATAGATGAGGCTGCCAACTAGTTGCCTGAAAGCCAACTCATTAACCATTGGTGAGTCTGATTTGGCTGAAAGTTTCAACTCTTTCTCCATGGGCGTGGATGAGATTTTGCAATTTGTCATCTTGAACTTTTTTAGCAAACTCCTGGCATATTTAGACTGAGAGATGAAAATATTGCCACTTGTCTGCCAAACTTCTACACCAAGACAATAGTGCAGAAGACCCAAATCTATCATATCAAAGGCCTGACACAAATTCAACTTGATTTGCTCAAGCAAATATACCCCATTGCCAGTAATGATGATATGATCCACATAGATGACAAGAAGAATGATATCACTACCAGTGCTCATGACATATAAGTTGGCATATGAGGGACTCTTCTGAAAACCCTACACAATCAAATACTTGTCAATCTTCAGGTACCATGCCTTGGGAGCTTGCTTTAGGCCATAAAGAGCCTTCAACAATCGGCATACTTGGTGCTCATTGCCTACAACCTTGAAACCAGGCGGCTGTGACATGTAGACCTCTTCCTCCAAATCGCCATTGAGGAAGCCACTCTTCATGTCCATTTGATGGACCTTCCATCAAACTGTGCTGCAATGGCTAGGACAAGTTGGATGGTGCTCATAGTCAATGCCTTCTCACTGCGAGAACCCTTTAGCCACCAACCGAGCCTTGTATTTATCAAGTGTTCCATCAGCTTTGTCTTTCACTTTATAGACCCATTTGCAGCCAATGGGTTTCTTCCTTGGTGGAAGATCTGATAGAACCCAAGTATTGTTGTTCTTCAAAAGACTATGATGCTTAGATTCCATAGCCTTTTCCCATTCAGGTTTACCTTTCGCCTTTGAATAGTCTTGGGGCTCATAAACATTCTGAATGTTGGCCATAAGAGCAAAATTCACTGTGTTCTGCTTGCTCTTGCCTCTAGATGATCTACCCTCAACAAGTTCATCATCTCGAAGATCACCAATGAGCTTCTCCCACCACTTAGGCCAGAGAGTAGATGCATCTTCTTCCAAATCAAGATGATCATCATGACTTGGGCTGCTTGGAATGAAATCATCTAGATGCTGATCCAAGTTGTCTTGAGGGAAATCTGTTGGTATAGGGTCGTGCCTTGGAGATTCCACAAGTTTGGAATCAACAAAATCCCTCCCCTCAAGTGGAGCTAATGGAAGCCTAACATCCAAATCTTTAGTCTTCAGAGGTTGATCCTTAGGACTCTTGATGGGAGAAGAGAGTTGAAAGGGCCCACCTTCTTCATCAAAAACAACATCCTTGCTAAATGTTAAGATGATCAAATGTCGACATCAATCAACTGATAGGCATTATGAATGTCACTGTATCCTGCAAGCATCAACTTCTGGCTTTTATAATCCAACTAGGTCCTCTTTGCATCTGGAATCCAAACATATGAAGTAGAACCAAAAATCTTGAGATGGTTGATTCTTGGTTTCCTTCCAAACCATGCTTCCTTTGGGGTCATCTTCTTGACGACCTGTGTGGAAGACTTGTTAAGAAGGTATACTGCAGTATACACTTCTTCAGCCCAAAATTTCTTTGGAACATTTTTGTTCTCTAGCATACGACGAGCCATTTTCGTAAGAGTACGATTTCTCTGCTCAACAACTCCATTCTACTGAGGGGTGTAGGGTGTGGTAAGCTGACGCTTGATATTGTGCTTATCACAAAATTCGGTGAATTTGTTGGAACATAACTCACCCCCATTATCTAACCTAAGAGTGATGATTGGACATCTTGACTCTTTTTCAACTAATGCTTTAAACTTCTGGAATTCGTTAAACACATCTAATTTTGCTTTGAGGAAAAACACTCACATTTTCCTATTGAAATCATCAACAAATAACAAAAAATACCTGGCACCGATGAGTGATGTAGTATTCATTGGTCCACAAACATCTGCATGAACCAGCTGAAGGACCTTGGATGCTCTCTAAGCTCGTTTGTTTGTAAATGGAGATCAATGCTGCTTCCCTGCTTGGAAATCTCTGCATACACCATGTGTTTATTGTTGAATCTCAGGTAAGCCTTCTACCAAATTCTCTTGAGCTAGCTAAGAGAGGTAGGCTAGGTTGAGATGCCCATACCGCTGATGCCAAGGAGTATTGATGGATGAACTCTTTGCAGCCATTGCATGCTCCTGAGACTCTCCAGTATCAACCAGCTGATACAAGCCATGATCTTCGAGCCCAATTGCAACTGTTTTCTTGGATTCCTTGTCAACAATGTGGAACTTATGTGAATTGAAGATGATATCCAACTTCAGATAGTGTTGCATAATCTGACTCACAGAGAGCAAATTGAGCTCCATGCCCAAAACATAGTATACATTGAGAAATATGAACTTTCTCCCACCAAATGTGATCTAAACGTTGCCTTTGCCGACACCTATATACTCTTCACCACCACCAAAGATGACAAAATCAGAGCAAATCTTATACTGTGAACCAATCTCTCCTGTGTATAAAATGCCGAGATGCTCTAGAATCAATATATCACACACAAGATTTGACATGATCTGTTGGTCTTTTGGCCATGAATGCATATAGTGACATGTGATAGTCTTCTTGGAGCTATCTTCAGATTTGCCTTTTCCTTTCTGTTGAGAGCCTTGAGAGGACTTGCCTTTGCCTTTGTCTATGGCAATAAAAGCCTGTTCCACATTGGGTGTGTTGCTGTTGCTCTTGAACTACTTCTTCCACTTGTCTTGCTGCAAGAGCTTTTTGTATAGGTCATCAAACTTCAGGTCAACTTTGGTGGAGGTAATGCTGAGAGTTTTGATGAAGTGCTCATAGGATTGTGGTAAACTTTTCAGCGTGATAACCACCATATCCTCTTCTTCCATCTTGCGACCAATGGCCTCCAGTTGATCATGAATGTCTTTGATCTTCATGAGATGATCTTGCAAAGACCTCTTGTCATCCATCATAATGGATAATAACATATTTTTAAGGAAGAATGCTTTGCCTTTGTCTAAGGTCTTGTGTAGATTCTTCAAGTGTGTCCAAATTCCAGCAACAGCGTTGCTAGATGGTACTTTTGGAAGCATCTCATCGGTGACAGATAACTTGAGAAGCATAACCGCCTCTCGATTACTTCCATCAAATTTGTCCCAGTCCTTTCCTGCAATTGTGGGACGTGTTTCTCTACCCAAAACAATTTAATCTAGACATCGGTACTAAAAAATGGTGAGCATCCTCTGCTTCTAGCTATTGTTGTTTTTATTGTTGAATCGCTGGCTGCTTTCCAACATGATGTTGGTCAAAGATGCCATCCTTCCCGTTTTCCAATAGCACAGAAAACGAGGTCAAAGGCAGCAACAAACTTCAATTTTTTTAATTATTACAAAAAAGTTTGATTTTCTATCAAAAACCCTAGGCGATCTAGCCTACATCTCTAGGCATGTCAAAAATCCCATGATTTTTAAAAAATCGTAAAAAATCAGAGGTTGGAAATCCACGGTTTTTTTTCAAAAATCAAAAAAATTCTGCAACATTTAAAAACACCCAAGTCTGAAACCCCAGGCATTGGAAGGAGGGCACGGTGGTCTTTCTTTTTTTAGGAAAAAGCGCAGAAAAAAAACTCTTCAGAAATCAGGATGTTGCAGACCCACAATTTTTAGTAGACCCATGAGTTTTAGTAGACCATGATTTTTCCAGAAAAATCGTGTGGGAAAGGAGACACACCCAGACACAGTGACCAAAAATTGCGTAGGTGAAAACACAGACTGGTTGCAATTTTTTTTTAAAGAAAAACTCCCACAAATTTTGAAAAAAAAACTTTTGTGATTTTGCAGACAAAAAATGTTTCGATTTTGATTGCAGGTCGTGTAGGAAGAAACCCTAGACGAGGTCGCGATTTTACACACCAGCCCATGAAATCGCGTGCCACAAAAACCTTCATGATTTTGCTGCAAAAAAAATCCCAAGAAATTGCCCAAAAAACCACTGTGGGACCCTTAATTTTTTTTTTTTTATTAAAAAAAATTGAACAAAAAAAACTTTTGAGAATATTTCCCAAAATCTTCAGGTAAAAAGCCATGAATTTTATTACAAAAATTCACCAAAAAGCAACCTCTGCTCTGATACCATGAAATGGTAATTGATTGTATTAAACAAAGGAGAGGAATACTCCTTAAATAAGAAATTATAATATAATGTTTCTAAATCAGAAACAATCAACAACTAAAAAAATAAAAGAAAATTGCTAAAACTAACTGAAAGCAAACTAAACTTAACTAAGAGGACCATTATATGCTAAATATAACAATGCTATTTTAATATTCCTCTTTGTAGTAGAGGAATTGACAATCTATGCAAGGAGGCGAGTGGCAAGCATCTTCAATTGTGGTGTATCCCTCCCATGCCATGTCCACCATCCAATAGGGTCAGTTTGAGGTAATATAGCTCTATCCAACCTTGCCAGTGGTTTACTCAATGTTGGACCACGAAACTTTGCAAAGTCGAGGAATTGTGTGCAAAGTAATGAAGCCTGCTCCTCTGAATACATTTTATCAATGGCCCATGTGAACCCATCTAAAACCTTTGGATCATCACATGGAGGCATCTTTCCATCCCTTGGTGCATACCATTTGGGATTTAGAGCAAAGGCTGCCATATGAAGCGAAGTGTTCATTGTGTTCCACCTCCGTGTCACAATGGGCCGAATATGTTGCTCATATAACCTCAAAGTGGGATCCTTAGCCAAAATTGTTTGCTTTATCTTCCCAAGCATACTGTGAAATGTCTCATATCTCTCTCGAAGACTAGGAGAGTCTATATTAGCATATCTAATGACATCTACAATAGGTGAGATGAAAGAGCAAATATATTTGCAAAATGCAAACAAAAAGTTGAAAATAATTAATTCACAAGTTAATTGACATGTTAGGAACTTTGAAAGTTGGAACATTGGACAATAAAATTAAAATATTAAAATCAGAAATTTAATATGAAAATTAGCAATCTAATATTTAATTATTAATAAAATCAACAATAGTCTAACCTCACAGTGGACCACCAATCATCATCAAGGATCTATTGTTTGACGTATTTTCTATGAGTAGAGCTTGAATTAGGCTTTCTAGTCAACTTTGAATTCACCATCATCAATTATAGAGGCTCATGCACCTCAAGCATCCTCTCCAACAAGATGAAGTAAGTGGCATACCTATATACATTAAAGGGCAAAAGCAATATAAGGCTCAATGTAATTGGAAATTTGGAATACAAATGTTTGAAGTTTCAAAATTTTTCCAATGTTTCCATATATTGAAATTTGAAAGTGAAACAAAATGAAGTGGCATAACTTGTCTCAACAAGTTTGAGGAACTCCTTTGAAAATGTCCTGAAGAGAGCAAGTGAAGTGAGGATTATAATGTCTTTGCTTTCGTCTGAAGGGCTTGACAATTGTGTGAGACAATTCAATGGGTGTGAAGACTTTCAAGTCTTTGTAAGACCATGCAAAAACATCTTTATATTGTTTGAAAAGGGAGATAAACTTCTCGCTTTCTTCTGGAGTACAACACTTTCCCAAGTTAACAAGCCGAGGCTTGTCTTCATTGCCAATGTTCACTTGATAATGCTCAACAAAAGTATTATCACCTGAATTTCTTTGATCTTGAATATATTTGTTGTGCCTGTCAAAAATGTTTTCTAAAGAAACAAGACCCTTGGGAATTTGATTTCCTCTCAATTGAATGATTCCCGAGTCTGTAACTTCAGAGTCTTTTGTGATTGATTCTTGGAAAGGAGTAGAACTACCTTCAAAGAACAATTCTTTGTAATTGTCTCCCATGATGAGAAACTCTTCAATGTTGTTGTCATCGTTGAAGACCTGCTAGTTGTCGGAATTATCAGGAACAACTGGCCTATATATCAGCTCAATAGCAAAGGTATTTTGATGAAAGTCAGAATGTGGCATGAATAAAGCAGCTGATACCGCGAGGGCATCGGCTCTGCTATTGTCCGTGTGTGGAATATACTTGATGTCGAATGCTTCGAACCAATCGATGGCATTCCACACCCTTTGTCTATAGGATTGAAGGCAATTTTTTCTGACTTGGAATTGATCTTTGATCTACTTGACGATCAACTCTGCGTCTCCTTCGACTTTGAGTAATTTGATTCCCATAGCCTTTGCATTTTTGGGACCTAATAGAAGCGCCTCGTATTCTACCGTGTTGTTGGTGCATTCAAACTGCAACTGGTATGCAAAAGGATATAGACGTCCTTTGGGAGAAGTGATGACAACTCTTGCTCCCGAACTTGATGTTGAGCAACTTCTATCAAATTGCATCGTCCACACTTTTGAATCTTCATTTGATGTGCTTGTGGAAAGTGCAAACTTTTGACTTTCTTCAGTTACCTCGGGCATGATAGCATATGTGCCGGGACCTGTGTCTTGATACAACACTTGTGCTTGGGGGTCCTGGGATTTTACCACCATGAATCTCGATTTTGCTTCAGGTTCCAGCTTGAAATTGCCTTTCTTCAACAGGATTGTCGCGAATGACCAATCCAACTGAATCTCTCCTCCGAGATCCTTGTAGAAGCTTCTACTCAATAGCATCCCATAACTGGTTGGAATATCAGCTACAAAGATGGTCATCATTATCTTCTTTTTTGGACAAGATGCCAACCTTACTTCAACATCTTTTAGTTGGCTGACCAACGACACCAGCTTCAATTCAAGTGAGTAACACTTGTCCTGAGTTTGGGTGCACAAGAGTCCCAACGCGTTCATGATTTGTAAGGGCATGATGTTGTCTAAAGCTCCCGAGTCTATGATACAGTTGCTGAATTTGAAACCTCCTATAGATAAGGATATATAGAATGGCTTCAGCGTGTCTTCTGCTGGTACGGATGACTCGAGCAATGTAGGCTGGATTGCAACTTTCTTCTTTACTACCTTGGGAATCCGGTCCAATTGCTCTTGATGGTCCTGAAGATATTCCAGTTTTGAAATTTGTACCTTCATCCTCATCATGGAAGACACAATGTCAAAGTTTGCTGAAGACGGATCTTGAGCAACCGGCATGGTGTTTTCTTGTGAAGATTTGGGATTAGAAGTGGAAGGCACTTCTTTTCCCTTTTCATTTGATTTTTCGTTTTTCCTCTTCTTCTTTCTGTGCTTTGAAGTGTTGGGAACGTGTGAACATAGGTGATGAAATATTTTCATGATTCATTGCAAGAGAGTATTGACGGTATTCTTCTTCTTCTTCTTCATTGACGGGTTCTCTATCAAAGAATCCCGTTGCAAAGTTGCCATCAAAGTTATCCGTTTGTGGTGAGACAACATTTGCACTCGGTGAAGGTACGAAACTTGAACTTGGAGCAGCCTTAGTAAATCCCATGATCTGGTTCATTCTCAAATTTTCCGAACATGTGGATCCAGTATGTGCATTAGTGTCATGGAAAGAGCAAAAAGTTGTAGACTCCTCAGTATCAACAGGTTGTCTTGGTTGTGCTACTAGAAACCTTGGTTTGTAGTTGTTGAATGGCTGAAAGTTATTCCTCTTCGGCTAGTATGGTTGTTGAGGTTGATATGGTGATGGTGCGGGCAGTGCTTGTTGCCCTTGAGTGGGTGATTGTCTTTTGAGGATAGTCACCTCGTTGGCTACTTTTGTAGCAATGGATCTGCAGACGCTTGAACAAGTGGTCTGATGGCATCAGTCTTCATGTTCCCTGATGTGATCATATTGTCTTCGATCTCAATAGCTTTTTCTTTTGTAAGTTGTAAGTCCACTTCATGGCCTGATTTCAAGAAAAATGCTATCTCTGACGGGAGAGCGTTGATGAAGCTGGTCATCAAGATCTCATCAGATGGATTAAGTGTATGAGAGAGGCGTGTGACGAGGCGGTTAAACCTTGCGACAAATTCTCTCATTGGTTCAATTGGCTTGATCTTCGAGGTCGAGAGTCATGCAAATAGTTGATGACTGTCTTTGGAGGGCTTGAATCTCGCCAAGAATTTCTTGCTCACGACTGCCCAACTTGTGATGATGCCTGGTTCTAGATGATTAAACCAGTCTGCAGCATTCGCCTAAAGAGCCTCAACAAAGAGACGAATGGCGATATCTTTGTGTGAAACATGCAAAACGGAGCAAGCCGTTGTGAATGCTAATATATGCTCATCGGGGTGACAAGCCCCGTCGCCGTGAAATATTGGGAAGTGCTCTCGTGATCCTTTAGGCAGCTTAGGGTGTTCTTGCAAGGCTAATGGCCCAATGTTGTCACCCCAAGGCAATGGGGTTGGACGTCTTGGATTCCTTGCATTTTGGTAATTGCGATTGTTGTTGTTGTCACCCATTGCTTTAGTTGGAATTGGAGATTCTTCTTCAGATTCTTCTTGGAAATTATTAGGAACCTCTTGAAAGATTGGCTCTTCTTGAAAGAGAGGATTTGTTCTCCTCCTTGTGTATACTTGGTAAGCCAGGATGAATTATTGCCTCGCAGGAGGTGGTAAAACTGGCCTTCCGGCTGCAAGATCAACCCTTTCTTCTTCTTTGTCCAGAGTAGTAGCTGCGTTTCTCCACTGAGTAGATGATGTATTGTTGTCAAAGATGAAACTTCGCAAGCTACTGATGATGTCCGATTGCTCCCCTTGAATCAATATGAAATTTGGCTGTATGATGGCCGGAGTAAGTCCTGGTTGTTGGATTGGAGCAGTAGAATGCTAGATGGTCATTCCCTTGATATAAAAGCGTTTTAGCTTTTCTTGAAGTTTTATGCCTCGTGCCCCACGGTGGGTGCTAGAAAACTATTGGCGTTTCAATTTGCACCTTTGGAGTGTGTATTGGAAATGAATAGCTATGCACAGTATTAACTGCTCTTCAAATTAGGAGGGGAAGCTCCCTCTTTTGTTGATATGCGTAAAAAGTAAAGTAATCTAAGTTCCTATCTTCTTGACTTAGCTGGTAGAGGCACAAGGTTATAAAGCCAAATACATTGTAGCTAAGGTTTTCTTTGGTTTCTGCAGATCTTAACTACAACAAGGCTAACGCTAAAACTATCCTATCTCCTCAAGTAAAATTAGAGCAAAAGGAGTTAGGAGCAATTGGGAATGGTTGACAATAAACTCTATCTCAGGATTCCCGAGGAGGTGGAACACTCTATCCAAGGTGTAGACTGAAATAAAGGTTATTGGAAACAACATGAAACGGTAAGCTAGTTCTTAGGATTCCCAAGGAGGTGGAACACTCTATCCGAGGTGTAGGTTGAAAATAAGATTACTAGAAACAACATGAAACGACAAGCTAGATCTCAGGATTCCCAAGGAGGTAAAATACTCTTTCCGAGGTGTAGGCTGAAAAGAAGATTACTGGAAACAAACATCAAACAATAATCTTTATCTCTAAATTCCCAAGGAGGTAAAATACTCTATCTGAGGTATAGATATGAAAGAAAGATTATTAAAACAGCAATGTAAATCTAGGACAACAAATTGCATAATGAGACACACACAATAAACAATCAAACCAACTTTATATTAAACAAAGTGAACAAATACTGAATAGCAATATTGCAGGCAAGGTGGGACAACAACTTGTTATCACAAGCAAAAGTTGACATACAATGAGCAAGGGTGCTCTTATTTATAGAATCTCAAAGGAGTAGGGAACCCTAAAATCTCCTTGAGTTTACATTCTGTCTTGCAAGCATGTAAGGGTTATTTCTAAGTCTAAATGTATGCAACTTAATAGTTAACTAGAAAAACTACCTCAGTTAACTAATTCTAAACTAAACTGATTGGACCTTGCAACATGCAAGTTCTTATTGATATGAGAGTCAACTGATAACCAACATCAATTGACTGAAACCTAATTGAAAGCTCCACCTCCACCAAAAGATATCCCCGAGGAAGAGATAAACATGCATGAAATCAACAATCTGAACTCAAGAGTGATGTTGAGTTGACTGCTGCTTTTGACTCTATCCTTGGGAAAATCGTAGTATGTAACTGACTGTCTACTCCAAGCCATCATGAGCAATCATCTCCTCTAGGAAAACATTAACTACATCTTCTTCAGGCACTTTGATGCTGTCCAAAATGATAGACTGTCTACTCAATGCCTTCTCTCCATCTGTGATCATTCTTTGACATTCTTTGATCTCCTCAGCTACCTTGTCGAAAATTGTTGACATTACTGAAAAATGATTCAACTTGGACGCCACAGGATCACCATTAAGACCATCATGAACCAAACTTTGGAATTTTGCTTGCATCTTCTTTGATTTCAGCCAACTTTGTAGACACTTTTTCATAAGTTTCTACTTTGAAGAGGTGTACTTTGAAAAGATGTTGCACTCTCCAAGCAAAAAGCTTCCTTTTGTCTTCATCTACTACAATGGCATCATATGCGATCGCCAACTGAGAAATGAGGATTTCATCTCTTGGTTTGTCTTTTGCGATGCTTAACTCAAGCTGCTGAATTCCTTGATGAAGATTGTGAACATTATACCTCAATTGGGATAACTCTGCACGAAGGTATCTGCTTGCGATAACAAAATCTTCGATCCAGTTTTCCAAAAGCTTTCTGTGATTGACTAATTGACCCAACTTTTGTTGATCTATAGGTGATTCTAGAAGCTGAGGAAGAATAGCTGCAATGTTTGAAGTCCCATGAAGAAGATCCGAGATGTATCATCGCAATTGCTTATTTTCAGCCTTGAGGGCTGCTTTGTCTTCTCCGTCCTTCATCACACGCTCCTAAAGATTGCCTTTGACTACCTTAAAGAGGCTCACGTCTACATGCCGAGTGCTCCTACCAAGATTGGCTTTGACAAAAGTGAAATCACCTACCTCAACCTCATCCAGTCTCTTGTTCTCCGGTGGCGTAGCAACCTCAATGACAATCTCTGCATCAGGATTCTACTCTATATGTACCTGCTTCTTGATCTTCTTGTTTGACTTATCTTGATAGATACTGTTAAAGTTTGAAAGATCGAGCTGATAGGAAGGCTTTCGCCTCTTACCCAAAGTCCTCTCAAGCCAAGATGAATGATCTATGTTGACTTCTCTAGGAGAAACTGCTGCAGATATGTCAACTCCTGGTGAATTAACTGGCATCGAGACTTCACGAACTCGCGATTTTGGCTTTGAATCTATTTGAATGGGAGGAGGCTGAGGAGATAAAGGTGAACCAAGAGATGAAGTTCCGACTTCAGCTTGTGTCATTGGCTCCATTGGAATCTCTGGCACCTTCTCTATCTGTTCTCGTTGATTTGCGCTTTTCTTCGTCTTTCCGCTAACCCTGACACCTTCAAGAGGATGCATTATGGCCTTGACTGTCGGTCTTGATCTTGACGTGGAAGGTAGTGAAGAAAATACAATTGGCGGTTCTGCAATTGGAACTACCTTCTGCCTCCTTTTGCTGTCCAAGAAAAGCATACTGTTCTTGACAACTCGGCTTGATAGGTCCTCAACTGAAATGCTCCTTTGGCATACCAATCTGGCTGTCGAAGCGATTGACGAGCAATTTGATTTTTGACGAATGAAGTTAGCAAAACCTCTCCATCATCATCCAACAAACCTTCAACTCTTCTAATAAGAAATCAGCAAGTTGAGGAAGAGTGAGTTTGCAATAATGGCGCCTGCGTACTTAGAATTCATCCTCACAATTGACCCAAAAATCTTCAAGTGCTGGCTTGTGTGAATGATTCTGCTCCAAATGAGTTGCAAAGAGGCCCAAAGGATCATATGAGCGCTTTTTGTTGAGGTACTTGAGATGGAATTTTGACAATTTGTTGCTCATCAACTTGCAATCAGCTGCTGATTTGCATTTGTATATACCCAATCCACATGGAAAAGTGAACGTTGTCTTATGCCAATTGCGAAGAAAAGAATGAACCTCATGAACTTGTCTCAAGAACTCCATGAACAAGACTTTGTCCGACGGGTATCTTGGTAGCATCAAAGGTTCTCCTAAGAAACCATACACTCTAATATTAGGTGAATGTAGGAAATTGGATAAACCAATTTGCCCAATTCTCCATCGCTGATTTGGCATCCGCTGAAATCCTTATGTGCATCTCGTTATCTTTATCTCTCACTGTCTTCATTAGAAAATGATTGTTTGCTTGCTTGAAATCTTGTTTAGCTCGCAAAGACTCTAACTGTGGGAAGTATTCATGCACACGCTGAACATCAAGAGTTCCAATGGTTTTTAAAGTTCTAAAATTGCCTTGGAATGCAATTAGATAGACAAAAGGAGAAACCATATGAAACTCATGGAGCTTAAGAAATCCTGTGGTCTGCTGGTGAAGAAATTCACTGATCAACATAGCTCAGTCAAAATGCTCTTTATTATTGATAACTTGAGAGATAACATAAAACAGCCAAGGTCGAAAAACATTAGCTTCTTCTTGACCCGTGACCCGGTTGAGCAAGGTAATCAGGATAGCAATCTCATCTTTGAATTCTCCATGCCCAAGCTTCTTCGGTAAGTTGGTTTTTTGCTCTTTCAGCCAACTTTGAGCGACCACCTTCTAAGATCTTTCCTTGTCCGCCTGCCATATCTTTTCACATTCCTCCATGATTATGATGCAATTATCTGTATGAGGTGGAATGGCGAAACACTTTTCAACATCTCTCGGCTTGAGGTTGCAAACAACTTGCCCATCTGCTAATCGAATTTGTCGTGTAGAAGAGTCAAAATGCTTGATGCATGCAATGACAATTTGACATTGTGATGGGAATAAAAGCTGCTGCCAGCAACCCGCAGCGATCAAGATGCTTAATTGTAGTACTGTCTATGCCTTCCAACATGCTCAATTTGATCATTGGATGAACATGGCATAAGTCAGTGTCAAAAGTTTTCAATAAGTCATGAATCAAGACCGATTTGGTTTTGTATTCAATTGGATTGAATTGCATTTTGAAAAACTAGACTTTTGATTGTAAACTTGGATATGTTTGGACAAACTTTTGAAAAGGCTAAAAATAGCCTGTTGAGGGAAATTTTTTTAGGAAATTTTCTGAATCATGGGTTTTGTAGAGAATGATTTTCTAAGCCAACCTAGATTATCAGAAATTTGAAAAAATTCAAATGACCTTTACTTAGGCATGCAATGACTTTTTAGAAACAAAAGCTGTAGGGGTTGTAGGGGTCAATGTGTTGATCAAACCTAGTTTCTCTGTTATCGAAAAAGATGACTTTTTCACTAGCATGCAAAAGAATCTTTGAAAAAAAGTAGCACTTCAAAAAGTGAGAAGTATCGAGGCAATTTTCCCGAAAAATTCTAGAACATGGGTTTTATTGCCAACGCTGTGCTGACCAAACCCAGATGACTAGAATTGTGAAAAACTGTCGTTTACTTGGACATGCGAGAGAAAACCTAAGGCAAGGATAGAAGAAATGTGAGGGGGAGAAGATAGAAATTATATTCTGCCTCTCAAAAATGACCCCTATGCCTTGAATGAAGTTTGATGAAGTCTGACAAGCATGTGCTAAAAAGATGGAGTCTGGAAAATTATCCATTTGAGCAATCTGGGCCTGGAACTGTGAAGAACACTGAAAAAATCCCTCCTATAGCGCCTCCAAATCTTGCTTGCACGATAAAATATGTGTTTGCCTTCAACCTATGATGAAGAAAATAGACGCCCATGTGCTTTTTTAAAGAATTTTTTATTAATTAAGGCGTCACATGTAAGTAAAACCCTAAATTTAGGATGCAACATTCTCATTGGACCTCATTTAGTTAATAAAAATGAAGGCTGATCCTTCAAATAGGCGCCACTCAGCATGCAAAGAAGAAACACGCCACATGCAAGAAAATGGAGTATTTTGCAGTTTGATTTGGAGGTGAAACTGAAGTTTTATTATTATTTTAAGTTTAGTTCAAAAATCCCTCCACTATAGGGCGACCAAAGCATGCACTTTAGTTCAAAAATCTTTTAAGTCAAAGTTTGACTTTAGGCGCCAACTTTCTTAGACTTCGGAACTTTTTTACATTTTTTCATTTTAAGCCTTTGCAAATGTCTTCGAAGACTATGTTTGATCACTAATTTTGAATGATTGACGAATCTAGTAGACTGGTTGACAGTCTTGTTGAAGAGTAGGATCAAAATTGAAAAGGAACTTCTTGAGGTTGCAAACCCCAATTTTGACTTTTGAGCCATCAAAACTTTGGGAACCCTTGGCCAACAGGGGCGCTTTTTCTCATTAGACGGCCATATTTTTGAGGATTTTCAACATTTTAAACTTGATTTTGACCTCCCCTCAGTCTGCATTTCTCAACACTTGACAAATCTCCCGAGCTGGCTGACAGGTTCATTGTAGAGCTGGATTAATTCTAGACATGATCTTCTAGAGGACACAAACCCTAATTACTTCATCTGGCATGTCAAAATCTTGCAACTTGCTGTGTTCTTCGTTCAATCTGCGACTGCCAGCTACTGACAAGTCCTCTGATCAGACTGAGATATAACAGAAAGCTTGAAGAATTTTGAATAGGATGAACATTTGAGCAAATCCTAGTAATTGCATTTGAGGGCTCAAAACCCTAGGCACCCCTAGCCAGTAGGGTTGCTTTTATGCTTTGAATTGACATTTTGACCATGACTAACTCCTTTTGTTTGACTCCTGATTTTGGCAGTTTGGCAACTCAAATTAATCCATTGATGGACTCGTTGCGAAGCTTGATCAAGTCTGAGACAAACATTGTAGATGTCATTTGCTCAAAAAGTTACATTAGGTACCTCAAAAGTTTGGGTGCCCCTGATCAGCAGGGGCATTTTTTTCCACCAGTGTTAGTCAAATTTTGACTAATTTCATTTCCCCCATTCTTTCTCCATCCTTCATTTGATCTCCAGATTCGAGCGTTAGACAAATCTCTTGGACTGGTTGGTAGGCTCATTGCAAAGTTGAAAGAATTTCGAAGAAGACCTCTTGCAAGTGACAAACCTCGAAAAGTTGATTTCAGCCTTTGAAACCTAGGGCGCCCCTAGCTAACAGGTGCTCCTTTATTTCCAAACTTAGAAAATTTCTGATGATTTTCACTTCTTCGAAAATCCCCTCCATCGCGAAGCATCATTTCGAACATCTTTTTCCATAGAATCTTCGCTAGAGTGTTTGAGGCTTAGATTTTGACACTTGGTATTTGGTCATCTGCCATTGTTGACCTCGAAGGTCCTAACTTTTCTCCTGAAAAAGTGAAATAGACCCACCAGAGCTAAAATTACTTTTTCTTGATTCTGACTTCACCAATGTGATCGTGAAGTGAAATAAGCGTATCAAAATTATTTTCAATCAATTCTGGAAAGATCCTATTTTTAGGGTTTTTTCTAAAAATAGGGGCTTAGAAACCCTAATTTTCAAAATTTGCTAGTATCCTCTGGATAGTAAAACGACAAAAAGCCCATGCTTTGTTTGACCTAAAACTAACTTTTGACGACAATTTTACAAGGTTTAGACCATTTCAATCAAAATGCCTTAATGAAGCAAAAATTTTGTTTTTGGGTACAACACATTCATCTTCCTCTTTCCTCTTGTGGCAACTTCACTACTACCAGCCGTGGATGGCGTAGGCATAGATGATTGTGCACTTGCAAAAGAAGGTGCCGGCATTGTCACACCTTGAGGCCCCATTTCCGCCTCCATATGCAATCTATGGCACACTATCTTCTCATTTTCTTTTTGTTTTGGACACATTTTAACTCCATGGCACACAACACCCAAAAAATGAGACTGTACCCTTGTGTAGCTGCCTCTAAAATCTGTCTTGCAGACATGACAATTCCACACCCTAACGCCCCTTGAATTTTTTTGCTTTTGATCCACGGGTGTAACAGATTGGAGAAGGGCACTTAAATGGGTTTGGTTGCTGTCCACTACCACCCTCAACACTTGCACTTGTATTGCTACCAACTAATTCCACTTCATTCTCACTTTGACTATCACTCTCACTGCTGCTCGTGTTTTTTTGAGATTGAGTGCAATTTTAAACTGAAAAATGCAAAAAATAAAAACAAATGAGACATTTCATGCTTCAAACTTTGAAAAAAAATTGAAAAAAAAATGAAAGGAAAAAACTTACCTCTTTAAAGGATTTGCAGCTTCACTGCCCTAGATTGAATCTCTTTTCCTTCTATCTCCTGTTGTTGCTACTCTTTCAATGGCTTGCTTCAAACCCTGTTGCTACAAATATACCATATTATGAAACAATAGGGCTGAATTGAGGATTCACATGAGTTGACATACAAATTAACAACATTTCAATATCTAATCTTTTGAGTTTTCATTATCAATGTGTACATACAACAAAATGAAAAGGCTAAAGGCCTACAACTACAAAATGACAAAATATAGAAAATTAGGTCTGCTGCAGCTATGCCTTTGCCTCATTTTCACCTAAGGCTAAATTAAAATCAGATTTTGAGTGTGAGTAGTTGCAATATGAGAGATTGCCTCATCCAATGAATCCCAACCAATCCCTCCTATGTTTTCTCTATTAGAGTAATCATGCATTAGCTAATAATTAATTAATCTTTAATTAATTATTAGGCTACTTTCTTCTCATGCACTTAAGCTAAACTTAGGAGTGCTTTTTTTTGTTATCTAGAGTGAGCTTTTATTAGATCATTCTGTCTCATCACATAGGATGACAACACTTGTCATGATCTAATCCCTTTATCATTTAGAGTCGCCCTTATACAACACTCTCTATCTTTGTATTATTTCATTTTGTAAGTTTTTCTTGTTGAGGATATAGCAAGTCATTGTTTGCAGCTCTTTTGTGTGGAAGGTGTTTTTGTTCGTTGTTAGATCCTACCTCTCATGTTATTCACAATTCTAACATAGTATCAGAGCATGGATTCAACAAACTCCATTTTTTAGTTTTTTTCTCAACTAGGGTTATAGGAGCAAATTTGGAATCTTCATTGCTTTTTTTGCAAATTTTGGATTTGAGCGATTTTTTGTGCATTTTGGTGCGAAAAGGACCTCACCATTGCATTTAGGAGGCCGATTCAATGAATTTTGACTTATAAATTTGCCCTATTTTGTCATTGGGAGCTATTAACGCAAATATTTTTAACAGGGGCCTTTGCGTGTTGATGTGTGTTTTATCATCCACCAAACATCAGAATAAAAATGTCCAAAGACACTCTATCCTCTCTTGAAAAACCACCGCATAGGCGATTCCAAGGTTTCTTTAGTCGGGTCTCGACGTGTGGATAAGCTCAATGGTCGTTGTGATAATGCTGGTAATAAACAAGGGGACTTACGTAGAAAGTCTGCACAAGTTCGGGGACTTAGGAAATTTATCTTTGTAGGTTCTCAATTAGGACTTTCAATTGTGGATCTCAAAAAAAATGGCAAAAAGAATAGGGTTTAGGAGAGTCTAGTCTAAGCCTAAGAACTCAAGAGACAGTAAGGACTCGGTGAAGGGAAATAAACCACATTTTGTTTCGCCTCCTGCAGGACAACATACGCAAAATGGGTGCAATCTTCAAGGGGTTTGTGAGAATAATTTTCACACCTCGAATGAGGTTGAAGTTAAGCTTCCACGTTTAAGAGCTCAGGCTAACTTTACAAATCGAATGCAAATCATCCATTCGAAAAAAGTATGAGCTACACTTCACCATTGAATCAATACGATCAATCTCTCATTCAATTTAACAACTTTTCAAAGCAAATTCTATTTAATCTAACTTTAACTCTAATCTATGGCGGAAGGCAATATGTAACCTCGCTTACTATTCAACAATAAGAAGTGATTCAAGGCAAATCATGCTCAAGAGCTTTTATCATTCAAAATAGTCTCAATGCGACAATATACATAATCTGTCTCCACCCATTACAAATGAGGGGGCGAGCTCAATTTATAGGCTCCCCAATTACAATTCAATGGCCAAGATTGATTTCAAATCAACGGCCGAGATTACAAAATAAAACCCTAATTAGGGTTTGTCACTTTCGACCAATGAGAAAATTTCATTTGAGGACACTTGTCCCTTTTGCTAAATATAAATCAACAATAAAATAGAAAGTTGTTATATGTTGATTTGGAACAATTTGATTGGTTGGAAGATGACGAGGCGCCACCTCAGCGTGCTGGATGTCTTCCTTGGTTGCTTCATTTTTCTTCACGTGCTTGCCTTAGAATATTTTCCCTGCCGATAACTCTGTCCGTTGTGCTTGTTCCTTCCTAACTTTGATCTTGGATTCCTTTCAAGTGTCTAGAATTTGGAGAAGAATGCCTTTATGCTTTCGCCACAATGGAGGAAATTGGAATTTCCTCTGTGAAGTATTTCCTAGACTTAGCCAAATTTTGGCTATTCAGGTTCATTTTGTAACATCATCTGGATCATTCAACACCATGCTCGAACGAACTTTGCCTGTGGATTTGCCTTCAATTCTGAATCTGGCTTGTGCTATGTAGGACAAATTCCATCCCTGGACAAGAATTTTATTCACTTCCTCTTTATTTTCCTCTTCACCCTTCCTGTTTTCCGTCCAACACTTAGTGAATTCTTCTAGCCAATTTTCTCGTCCTCTCCTTGGGCGGACTTCATATGAGCTTGGACGTTTTCTCTCTCGGCCTAAGTCAGACTTCAAGCCACTTTGGACAAACATTTCTAGGGAGAAGTCGAACTTTATCATGCTTGTGCCATTTCTCAGTTGAGCAAAGTCGGATTTGCTAGTGGTTTTGCCATCTTTTCTTTATGCTTGGCGAACCTTCTCAACACTTTGACATTTCTTTTCTTGGTCTAGGTCGGACTTTGCATCATGTTTGCCATTGTACTTGGCGGATCTTATGGATGTCTGGACATACCTTCTCCAAGCAAAGTCGGAAAAGGTTTGGACATGCTGAGCTTGGGCAAAGTCAGACTTTCTCGTGCTTGTGCCATCTTTTTCCTTCACTCTATCTGGCTTGAAGCAGACTTGTCTCCATTCCATGCCTTTGCTTCTTCCTTGAAGACTCGCCTCGCGTCGTCATCCACCTGCAAGAAATAAAATAAACAAATTCAGATTTTCTCTCTCCTGAATTTTCACCACTCTCTCTCCTGAAGCCATGGTGAATTTAATTTTGCCCTTCGGATTTTATCTCTGGCCGGCACAAATTATTTTCCTCCAAAACATTGTCTGGCGAATTTGATTTTGTCCAAGGCATTGAAAATAAATTATTAAAATATTAAAATATTTTAATTTATTCCAACCCGTTCGTCTTCGACCCATGGCTATTTCGATTTCCTCTTCGTTTTTCTTGGCTAAGAGTGTATTTTCCAATTTTATCCTCAATTTCGTCTAGCCAAACCAAAATTCAAGCCATTCCGTCAACAAATTCTATGCCAGATCCCTGTTTTTCTTTGCCATAGCCAACTTTTCTCTTGCACTGAGCCTATTTTCTTCTGCCAAAGTCAAATTTTCTCTTGCTCAGTCGAATTTTTATAGGCAAAATCCTCGTCCGGATGTCTTCGTTGGGCGAATTTCTTGGACGGTTGACAAATTCCCCTTTCCTTCTGGGCAAAGGCAATCCTACCTTTCTCCTTGCCTTGTGCATTTTTCTTCGTCAAAAGTTGTCAATTTCTTAGTATTTTCTCCAGACTTAGGCAAAATTTAGCTTCTTTTCCATCTTTTGTGCTAGGCACACTTCGTTTTATTTCTTGTCACGTCCCAATCCTCTTTAGCACATGTCCTTTCAAACTTGGCATTTGACCTCTCGAAAGCGTCATACTTCCTAGCCAACGTCTTCATTTTTCATCCCTTAGCCTCTTTACTTAGGCAAGTATTTCGAACCTTTTCTTGGACTTGGCATTAACACTTAGCCAAAAATTATTCTTTTATCCTCTCATGTGCTTAGGCGGACTTCCTCAGTATTTTGGACAAGCATGGCGGACTTCCTTGACATTTTGGACGAGGATCATGGATGTCTTTGATACCTTGTTAACCTCCTCCAAGTATATGGCGGACTTTGTAAGTCTTTAGGATGAACATTTTTGGACGTCCCTCTTTTCTAGGGCGGATTTCCTCAACACTTTAGCATTTATCTCAACATTTTATCCCCTTTGGAAATCCTACAATACTTAGTCAAAATTTCGAATTCCCACCTTTTAAGGCTTTTACACTTAGGCAAAATTTCAAAATTTTCATGGATAGTCTTCAGCCAAGTCAAATCTTTCAAGGGTGGACTTCATAACCCTCTTGCATCTCTCTTTTAAGCAGATGGCAGACTTTAGGTGATGTTTGGACAAGGATCCCTAAGGCTGGCGGACTTTAGAGACTTCTAGGATATCCTTGGGCGGACTTTGGAAGTGTCAAGGACTTCCCTCTTAGTGCATGGCAGACTTTGGAACCTTTCAGCACTTCCTCCCTTGATGCATGGCGGACTTCAAAGGATCCTAGGACATGCTTGCTTAGTGCTGGGCGGACTTCATGAGTTCTTGGCACTTGTCTAAACATTCTACCTCTTGGAAATGTCATGATGTTTAGCCAAAGTTCAATTTTCCACCCTTTTAGGCCCCCATACTTAGCAGATTTTCGAAATTCTCTTTGCTGGGCATTAATACTTAGTGAAAATTTTGATTTTTCCTTCTTCTACATGCCTAGGCGGACTTTCCAAGCCTTTTGGACATGCTTCTTTGTGAATGGCGGACTTTCAAGCCCCTTTGGACATCCTTGGCGGACTTTGGAAGGTCTTAGGATGTGCCTCCTTGCTGCATGGCGGACTTCAAAGCATCCTAGGATATCAAGGGCGGACTTTGGAACTTTTTGGACATCCTTCCTTTGAACTTGGCGGACTCCATGAGATGCAAGGATGTTGCTTCAGGATGCAGGGATATGCCTCCCAAGTGCTGGGCGGACTTTGGACGGTCCAAGGATGTGTATGCTATATGCTGGGCGGACTTTGGAAGGTCCAAGGATGTTCTTCCTTGTTGCTGGGTGAATTCCATAAACTTCCTGACATTTCTTACACCTTCCTTCATCATTCTTCCATGGCGATCCTCAGACTTAAGCACATTTTTCACAGATTTCACCATTTTAAGAGCTTATCCTCATGATTTCATCTTCAGATCTGATTGATCTTGAACTGGTTTTGACTGATTTTCCAGATTTCGAGTGTTCTTGGTCTGATTTTTCACGCTTTTTTACTTGTTTTTTTTTTAGGATTTTTTGAAATTTTCAATTTTCATTTCCGGTTCACAGAGAGTTCTATTGGATTTTCGAACTTCTGAGTGCGTTTTTGAAACTCGTGGCCCTTTTAAAAATAGAAAATTTCTAAAAATAGAAATTTTCCAAAAATAGCAACTTTCCAAAAATAGACCCTAAAAAATAGGGATCCCAGAATTGCCCAAAAGTGCCAAAAAGTAGGTCCTAAAAATAAAGGGCGAGGTAGAAACCCTAAAATTTGGAAATTAGCCAGTTGTTGAAGCGTGATCGATCATACGTCTCGAGGCCCTCTAAAGCGATGGTGATGTTTTGCAGCTGGTTTAAAGCTGGCGGATTCTTGACTTGGCTTTCGGATGATGACTCTCAGCCAGTGGCCCGACTTGGAACCCTCAAGAGAATGATGACGCCGGTACAGATGACAGGTTACGGTACGGGCGTTGGCGAAATGAATACGGCGGATTATGGATAAAACATCTCGATGCATGGAGGGTGTTTCCATGCACTCCGCCAGTCGACTGGGAGCACTCATTTGCCTCCCAACCCACAAACGCTACATCACGAGGTGGCATGCTTGATAAGATGCATGAAGATTGCCCCCCCTCAACAAGCCTGGGAGCACTCATACGCCTCATGGCTCCACAAGCACTGCATCTCGAGGGTGGTATATTTGATGAAGGCAAAGCCAGTACTTCCCATCTCATGAACCTGGAAGGTTGATCGGCCTCCCTATTTGTAAACCCTTTTATAAATTCAAAATAGATTGTTAAAGGAATCTTATTATATTAATTGATAATCAAATATCATTTCATTATGCAATTATAATACATACACACACACACATATATACATAGTTATTCCTGATTTATATTTTTAAAACTTACTTCCCAATGATATTCTTCCTAAAAATAATATTTATTCCAATAGATCTCTTATAATTCCAATTTCTTATTTTCCTTTTTCCAATCACCTTGATTGATATCCTTCACAAAATGATTCCACCTCCCTATATATCTTTCATTGTGGGGTGAATAGTCACAACCTTTGTAATTATTGCACCCCTTACAAAGGATGCACCCCTCCATAATTCAAGCATTGCCTTTGTGTTGACTTCCTTAATCTTATGTTGTCTTTGTATTGACTTATTTAATCATTGTTAATGCAATGATCGCTGCCTTTAGGGGTTTAATAAAAGTCTTCTATATATTAGTGCTACCTTATGGAATCACTACATTCAATATTTCTTTTAAAGTCTCCTTGGTCAGTGATTACCCTTTGATTTTTGTTATAGGCTGTGATCTCCCTCGTGAGTAATTAATTTATGTGAAGGCTATGATCAAGGGGGCATGACAATCCGCCCTTCCCAATATTGCTTGTCCTCGAGCAATAGGAATTAAAAACTCTACAGCTAGTGATGATTGTTTTGGTTATGTCCTACTCTATACTACAATGGTGTGCTTGGAGAGGGGTTGTTAGTATACTTGACTCAACTTGACTACCAATAAGGTTAATACCATCCTCTAAAGTATGAGGACAACTTATTGTCCAATATTCTTTTGGCTCATGTACTTCTATTTTCCAATAACTCTTAATAACAAAACCAAGAGTTGGTAACTGGCAAGGTTCGTAATTTAAGACAAGTTTTCTCTCATCCTCAAAGAGAAGAAACAAAAGAACATCTTCCAACCCTACAATTCTTTCTAATCAATGATGACTATAATTCTTTATTGGGATGTCTTAGGCTTTACCCATGGCAGGTCTTATCCGTAGATGTGTTTGAGATTCCTTTAGCCTTGAATTTGAGGTTGTTGTTGATTGTAATCACTAATGAGTTAATCAATCTTGATTAGAGAGCTTAGCTATCTGTTGGCGTTTAAATTCACACCTCTGGAATGCGTATTTGAAACGGACAGCTATGCACAGATAAACTGCTCTTCAAATTAGGAGGGGAAGCTCCCTCTTGATGATGGTGTTGAAAGAAAGTAAACTAAGAACTAAGTTGCCTATCTTTTTTATCAGCTTAGAGCACAAGGTTTATTAAACACAAACGCCGCAGCTGATATTTTCTGTTTTGAGAACTTCAACTACGACTAACTTAAACTAAAGACGTTTCTAGCTTCTCAAGTAATAAGCAGAGCAAGAGAAACTAGAAATGAACAAGGTAGATTTTCTGACAAAATACTTCAATAACCTCCCTCTCAATAAACACCTACACACTTCACTTTGAGTTGAAATCAAGATCATAAAAGTAGAACATAAATAACAGAAATCTGAGATTTTGGACCAAGGCAAAGGAGGCTCATGATTTTATTACTCAAATCTCTGGAACAAAACTCTCTTCTAACATGCCTGGAACAAGAAATTGCATCTAAAGAGGCTTGAAATCTTGCTCTTACACATTAGAAACAATAATCACACTAACTCCTTGTTGGCTAAAGAGGCTCAACAATTTACTATCTAACACAATTAGACAATACTCGGAATAACAAATAGAAGGCGCAATAAAACAAAAGCGTTTTGTTATCACTATATGATTAAAAAACTAATGAGCAAAGGCTCTTATTTATAGACAAAGCAGAGGAGTAGGAACCCTAAAATCTCCTTGCTTTCACAATCCCAAGGCTTACTTTCGGCAAAAGCAAGAGCACAATACTAAATCTAGAAAGAGATAACATCTAACACCTAAAAAAGCAAAAAAAAGCGGGAAACGCCAACTATTACATTTTATCTTCTTTCTCTTCTCAAAGAATGGATAAGAATCATTCCAAGAATAGAAAGAAAGCGGGAAAGAAAGCTTCTAGAAGAAAGCTGCTTTAAAGCTCGATCACATCTGCTAGAAAATTAGAAACTATGTCCCGGTTCGGTGCATCTATGCCCTCAATAGCAAAGCACCGCTTTTCTAGAATATCTTCAGTATCTGCAATAGATCTCAGGAAATCTTCGACCTCATTGGCCGCTTTCTCAAATTTTGCTGACATCATCGAGATATGACCTATCCTTCCGCCAATTGGATTGCAACTGTGAACAACACTTTGAAATTGATCCTGCACTTCCTCAAGCCCGACGTAGGAACCATCTTCAAGACTGTACTGAGAAGGGATCTCTATGATAAACTCACCGATGAAAAGGAGAACTTCAATCACCCTTTGTCTGTAGGCGATAAATTCTTCGGATATCCTCTCATGGGTTTTAACTTTGAAAACATGACACTCTCTCCAGGCAATGATTTGTCTCTTGTGTTCTCTTGAAACTGCTGAACCATAAGCCGTGTCTAAATCAGCAATGATGATCTCATGCCTCGGTCTTACTTCAGCCAGTGTTTGTTCAAACCCTTGGATACCTTGACGTAGGTTATGAGCGTTTTCTCTTAACTGGAACATCCATGCCAAGATCTCCTTTCCTCTGACAATGAAGCTCTCGATCCACTCCTGAGTCTCTTTCCCACAAATGACCAGCTGTCTCAACTGATGATGATCAGCTGGTGTCTCTAAGATCTGGGGCAGCAACTGGGTTGCTTATGAAGAACCACGGACAAGGTTAGAAATAAAAAGCCTGAGCTGCTGATTTTCAGCCTTGAGGGTTGCCTTGTCTTCTCCATCCTTTAGCACTCTCTCCTGAAGGTTTTCGGACACAACTCTGAAAAGACTCACATCCGCATACCTGGTATTTCTACCAAGATTAGCCTTGACCATGACGAAATCATCCATATTCACCTCATCCCTGCTCTTGTCTTCTGGGGGCAATGCAATCTCCATGATTATCTTGTTATCAGGATTCCTATCAAAGTGAACTTGTTTCTTTGCTTTCTTCTTAGGAGGTTCCTGATAGATGTTATCGAGATCATCAACACTCACCTGATATGAAGGCCTTCTTCTAACCCTTCCTAAGGAGTTCTCAAGCCAAGACACAGTAGTATCTTTACTAATTTCCCTAGGAGGTGCAATTTCAATCTCTTCATCTTCAATATCAAGGTCAATGTGAATCAGTGAAGAACCTGGCAAAGGTACAGAAACATGTGTTGAAGGTGGCTTCTCTGCTTCATTCTGAGGTACGGGCTCGTCAGGAGGAACTTTCGTTTCAGCCGTAGGTTGCTCCTGTATGATTATGCCTGAGAAGTCTAACCTTCTTTTTACATTTTTATTCGATCTACTACCTTTGACGCCTTCTTGAGACTGACTCTTACCCTTCCCTTTTGACT
>VDFB02341771.1:0-35285 GCA_007258455.2 Sequoia sempervirens
AAACTAGAAGCTCTAATCTATGATATATCACCAAGGATTCCCTTAAACAACACTTCAAATCCGTACAAGCATAGGATCAACATAGAAGAAATGCATAGCACAAACTAGAGCACATTTTGAACACACACATAATTCTATCTTCACTATTTCTCAAAAGCACTTGGTAACTCATCATATCAGCACACCTGCAACATCATAAAGATAGCTCCATGTACTCACAACATCTCTATAGTATCTCAACTATACATGCACAACCTGCAATCAATTGTTTCCTTTCTCTGCAACAACCTATACTATGTTGACATCAATGACAACATTAATGACAACACCACCATACTCATTCATACTTGCAACAGGATCTATTAGTATCCCATTAGTGATCTTGTCATAGATATGACCAGCTATGTAGAGAGGAACATCGAGAAAATTATTAAGTATATCCTTAGAGGACGAAGCAATGTCAAGAGGACTCTTGGTTCAGCCCTTACGAGGGATGACGTCTATCACCTCGACCATGTCATCCATAGGATTAAAATTGATAGTATTTAGGACAGCATCATTGTTTTCATCTTTTGTATCGACATTCATCACATCATTCTTTGTAGTTTCACTAGCTTTAACAAATGAAATATCATATTTCGGCATTTGATTGGTGAAAATTTGCAAGTTTTGGTTCGAAGTGGCAACAAATTTATTTCCTTGATTGTTAAAACCTCCAATGGATAGATGGCCAGAATCAATGAGGTCTTGCACAAGATGTTTAAGACACTTGCAATGTTCCATGTCATGTCCATTTTGTCGATGACAGTAGCAATAAGCGTTGGATTTAAAGCTTGGGGGTAAAGGCTTATTAGGGTCAAGTGTTTTCACAGGAGGCAAGGTAATCATTTGTTGTTGTAAAAGTTGGGACATTGTATTATGAAGGGTGTTGGGTAAGGGAGTGAATTGTCTTTTCAGATCTCTATAACTAAAGGGCAACATGGCTTTGATAGCTGCTACTTGGTTGTCGATGTTTTGAGTTAGTTGTTGAGGAGGATTAAATTGAAGAAACCCTTTGGTTTTCTTTCTAGAAGGTTGGGCATTGTTTTGGTTTACGGGTTCGGATTTCTCGATTCGATTAGAAGCGGACCTTGTATCTTGACTACTAACCAAATTTTGATAATTGTAGAGGGCAGTGCATAGGTGCATGAAGGATGGAAATTTCATCATGATAAACTTGTCTTGAATTTTTATTTGTAAGTTTTCTATGAACATATTTTGAAGGTGGGTCGGGAACCTGGACATCGATTTAGGAATAAAGCGATTGATAGCGTGAGATAAATTCAGTGACTTTTTCACCCTCATTTTGCATGCATCTCATCAAATTGGCCAAGGTCACCTTGGGAGTCATATGCACTTGGAAATGGTTTACAAATGCATTAACAAGTTCATTGAATGAACGAATTGAATTGTTCAGTAGAAAAGAAAACCATTCTGAGGCAGTATCTTTTAAGGAACTAGGAAAAAGTTTTTCCAACACTTTATCATCAAGGACAAAGTCACTACATAAGGCAGTGTAGGCATTAACATGGTTAGAAGGATCTCCCTTCCCTCCATATTTCTCAAATCTGGGCCCCTCTACACCTTGTGGCATTGGTGTTCATAATATCTCCAAAGACAATGGAGTACTTTTGACATAGTATGTGGGTGGGCCATTCTAATTTTGGTTTATAGTGGAAATTTGTTTTTGCATGGATGAAACAGTTTGGAAATGTTGTGTTATGAGAGGATCATTACTTGTGGTATGAGATGGAAGTGAAAGTGGTGATGGAGTGTATGTATTGGTAGGACATGTGAATGAAATTCTTGTAGGTGGTAATGTGGTAGAAGATAGAACATGTGATGCCACATAGGAACTAGGGATGCTAGCAAGAATACCTAGGGAAGGAATCACATTACTAACTTTTTACATTGTTGTTGTGACTTGGGGAGTGGTATAGGTAGGTATTGAGGCTATGGTTGTGGGAGGAGGAATTTGAGTTCCCCCTTGGCTTGTGACATTGTTTGTTGGTATAGGAACATTAGGGGTTGAAGGAAGATGTTTTCCAAAGATCTGAACTATGTTTTTGACAAGGTCAAGGCCATCTTCACTTTCAAGCATGCGGTGAATAATTTCTATGGTAGGAATTGCAGTAGTTGAAATTTTTTCAAGGCTTATTTGATGTTGCAGGTTTACTATGTCCTCATGAATTTGAATTATTTTCTCTTGTGGGATATCATCATTCCTTGGCAACTTGCATGCTACTTGAAGGAAAAGAGTTGTAAGGGTGTTATCTATGCCTAGTGTACTAGTGTCAATACTAGGAGTGGAAGGTCTAGATAACCCAAGATCCAAAATGATTGTGCTATCGCGGGATGCCATGAGTCTCTATTTTTTTCTCACTAAGGTATTAGAAATAGGACACCAAACATTCATGCAAGGGACACTAAATGTAGGGTGAGCACAAATGCAATGTAAACTAAGAACAATGAAGTGTTTATAACAAAAAATTTGGAAAATAAAACAGAGATGCATAAACAACAAACAAAAACTCATAAAATGAAGATTAAATGCCATAAAATGCAGTGAAAAACATGCAAAGGGAGTGATTCACCCTAAGTGGCGAATGAGTCAAGATACTAGTTTTTTTGAGAAATTTCAAATTTTTAAATTGGATTTTATGTTTTTTATGTTTTTTGATGTAGGTATACAATGGAAATAAATTTTTTTAGAAATATTCAATGGAATTAAATGCAATAATGCAAGCTAAATGAACTTTTCACTAATGCAAATATGCAAAATGCAATGCAATGTTAATGCAAGCTAACTCTGGGCTGTAAATACACTCCAAATCAGAATTATGATGTCTTAAATGTAGGTTCACCAAGATGGAACCTCTTAAAATGGTGTAGGCTTATGAAAATTGTGGTCTATATGGGGAAGGTTCCACCCAAGGATAACCCTCAAGATTTCGATGCAAAGGAGATTGAAATCTAGCAATAGGGTTGACCTAGGGACTGAATATAACAAAAAGGGGTTCACCACCAAGTGTAAACTTGGAAAAGACAATATGCTGGAAAACACAGTTTGATATGCAAAATGACCTAGAAATGCTAGTAAAATGTAACAAAACTTTAAAATTGGAAATGTGCACCTAGGAAACTGAAGAAGGCGGATTGGAGGTCTGGAATCTTGAAAAATCCACTATTGGAGCTAACTGGTACTCATACACCAAGATGGGAAAATCATTCCAATTTAGGGTAAACTGTACCAGAGTAGGATTTAGACAAATGGGTACTCTGATTTGAAAAAATCCCTGACACATAGGTACAGTGGGACTCATTTTCCAATAGTGGTGACTCAGTACACTTCTGGATTTGTGGAAATTCAAAACTGGATCTTGCAGCTCTCAGTCTGCTTTTTTGTTCTTGATTTAGATCCAAGTCCGAAACTACAAAATTTAGCCTATAGACCTTCTCTAAGCTTCTCCAAGGCTTGTTCATAACTTTGACAACTTCGAATTTCTTTGAAAACTTGATGAAAACTTTTCCAATATTGCACCTTGATAAATTTACAACCTAGACCCATAAATCACATGAAAAGAGGGAAAAATGTTGTGGGGTTAGTGAATAGGGGTTTGCCTTGGTCAAACCCCTTGTTGGTAATTAAACCCTTGAAATAAAATGAAATAAAATAGAGAATGATGAATGAACAAATAATGATGTGCAGCCCCGAGGTTAAGAGTGGTTGGTTTTTAAGTCTTGGAGTTTGCTCCCCAAAGATGTAAGGGTCGACTCTACAGCTTCGTATTCACCCTGTCCACTTGGACACATGGGGGCTGTGCCTAGTTATCCCATGGCCATTGAGGACTAGTCACAAAGCCTCCTTTCGCACCCTCTGAACCAATGTAAAATTTGGCGGAGCATGTGAGAATCTGCCGAGACCAAAAAACAAATAATGATGTTGCAACTCACCAAACCCTTGTAATAAAGTGCTACAAACATGTAAGTAATGGCTCCAATGGATGAGGACTTGGAATCTAACTTGATGTTGATGCAATGCTTTCTTGAATCACACAATCCTACAACATAATTGTTAGCTCTAAAACAACATGATGCAAACAATCTTTGACATGATGATTGAAACTTGAAGAATGCTCTTAAATGCTTGATAATCTACCCTTGAAATGCCTTGAATGCTCTTGAGAACTATATGCATGAATACATGGGGATGAAAATGAGAGAAAGAACTTTGTATTTATACTCAATTATGCAATAATTCCTAAAATTACAACACTGCAGGCAGACCTTAGATCTTGGAGAATTAAAACCCGCTAGAAATTTAAATTAAATTTGAATTTTTAGTTAAAGTGGACTCATTCGCCACCCTGGGCAAATTGGTCCCACCTAAGGGGACTCATTCACCCATAATGGAAAATGAGCGAATGAGTCCCTCCTTAGGAATTTATGGTGGGTTTTGAGATTTTGATGTTTTAAATGATATTTGTTGGGATTATTCTCAAAAATACAGATAAATAAGGCATGCGGATAAAAAATGGGGCCAACTAAAGCATAAGAAAGCCCAATTATTAATGAAAAACCTAGGAAAGTGTGAAAGTGTGTTACAACACTTTATAACACTTTTAAATAAGGCTTGGTAAATGATGAAAAGAGGATATTTTATTAACAAGACCTTAGAAAAGTGTGAAAGTATGTTACGACACTTAAGTATTTTCATCATTTTATTTCACAAGGGCCCAAGACCTAATGTTAATGTGTTATTCACATTGCAACATTAAATCAAGGCCACATTAAGCCAAAATCACAAGGATGGCCCAAACAAGCCAGAAAAAGTAGAAGGGTTACTTTTTCAGTGACTCCACTTATATGCAACATAGGCCTCAAGGGTGAATTATTGAGGGCTCATAGGCCTACCATGAGGCTTTCAACAATACAACTGACAAACAGGCCTTATTAGAAACCCCCAAAGGGTTTATGTGAAAATGTACTGATCCTAAAGCATATAACTTAGAACTAATAACTAAATGAATCCTAGATGATTACAAATGCTTATAAATATGCTTCTCAAGCTCCAATATAGGTCCGCTCTGGCCACAAGGGTTAATAACCCAATGAATGATCGCATATCGATTTTGTCCACAAAGTATGAAGAGATAACTCCATGCAAAAATATGTGACTTGCGAATCTCCAAGTGATGTAGGAGCATCCATGGCATAGAAGCGATCTTGTAATGATCTGAGTTATTTCACTCAATAAGGACTAATCATGTTCATCAGTAGGACTTTGGAATATTGACATGACGTTTCTTCTGATCCCAATGACATATTGATGATAACAGTGAGTAAGCAATGCATGAGTTACATCAGCGGGAGGATTACTTATCGACAGGACAACTTTCTATGTCCCAGTGATGGGCCGATATCTCTTCAGGAGTTGGTAGTATGTATGTCACATCGATAGGACATTAACATTTTTGTGGGACCCTATTCTATGTCCCAACGATAACCCTCTGGTGATAGAGTGTAATGGGTTCATCAATGTGAGTGTGTAGTATCGACGAGACATTAGTCTTTATCTCAGCGATGGGGCGATATCGGCGTGATTGGAGTTTTTCGATGTGACAATGGAAGAAATCCCTTTGATGGGCCTACAAATGATGATGTCGATTGAAACATGAAAGTTCGATAGAGGGATTGTTGATATTGTTTTAAATTACGCTGCTTAGCGGACTAAAGTCACCAATGACTTCCTATCCTCTCTTGATCAAAGTATTCCCTTGCAGCTAAGATTGCAGAGAAAGTTAGTGCATTCAACTCAAGGTTCTTTTTAGTCTTGAATAGGCTCGGTTTGGCTACGATGTGATTTGCTGAGGTATTTCAAGGGGGACTTACCGGAATTGTTCGGCGGTGGAGAAAAGGAATCAAATGCCGAAAATTTATCTATGAAGTCTTTGGTTTCCTATTCTAACCCGAGAAAATGCGAATTAAAATGGGGGTAGGGTTGAGAGAGTCTAAATCTATTCTAAGGTGTGGGATATGGAACTCAACTTCAGCAAACTTCTAACCGGACTTCGCTTTGCCTCGCATCGGACAGCTTCCACGGAGTCGGTGCAATCTTCAAGGGAGATGACTAAAGATGTTCAAACCACCACTTGACATAAAGATACCATCACAACGACGCATACCATTATTCAAACTGTGATTGAAGTTAAGTACATGATATTCCAGTTGACCACACAAGGTGCATTCACCATCAGCAAATACACTAGTGGTATGGATAGACGAAGTTGCTTAGATCAAACACCACATTCCATTATTACTATCTACTTGCATAAAATGAAATTACGCTACTCGAAGTAGAAGGGATGAAGAAACACAAGCTAGCTATCCACTTAACAAGATGAAATTCACCATCAATGAAAAGATCTTTTCCATTATGAAAGTTTTACGACAATCTCTTACAAAAGTTTTCAAAGGAAACTTTCCTTCTCCCTCAACTACACTATCAATCTGCTCCTAGAAGTTTGTCTCTCTATTCTAAAATTCTGCTCTACTTCTCGTGGGCTAAGGGTGATCTGCTGAGAGATACAAATGAAGGGGGACTCCCCCTTTTATAGCTAGCCAAGTCCCAAAAGACGGCTAGGGTTACAATCAATAGAGTGGCCAGAATTGTGCCACCTCAGCCCTAGCCCTAAATAATATTGCCCTAAAAACCGCCACAAAGGAGAGGGGTAATAAATGCGCCATTAATGGCCACCACCCTTCTAGAAGATTCCATCCTTGAAACGTGTTCACACTGTCCTTGATCTTCTTATTCAGCCAATTCTGTTGATTGCTTAGAGGAGGGTAAAAGAATCTATAAGATTGACTCCTCAAATAAAATTTGATAGAATCTGGGGTTCAACTGCTCTTGATCTTCCTCCTGATCCTTGCTCGAACTTCCATTCTTGAATTTGAAGGATTTTTCAGTTTTGGACTAGATCATTTCCGCTTGCCATCCGTCTGACTGTATTGGGCGCACATTGGATTCTTGAGGAGAAACTCCAACACTTAGCCATTTCCTGTAACTTTCCTTCAAAACTTTATCTTCCTCCGAAGGTCGTAATACCATTGTGTTTCACCACTTCAAGTCATCGTGCTCTGGCTCCAACATTCCTCCTGCAAAACAAGCAAGGAGAGAAGCATTAGAACATTTCACAATATAAACTCAACTTACTTACCAAGATTCATGTTCCATCTCCCCAGTGTTCGTCGCCTTTGCGTTTAGATTCTTCACGCCTTAGCCAATTTTTCAATCTATCTTGCATTTTGCTTGGCGCACTTCACTCTGATATTTCACCCAACTCGGGCTTGAGGAAAAATCCTTTCATCTGGAATTTGATCAAAAATCATCTACGCGATCACTTTCAAATTCATCCGCCGAGGCATTTCATCTTTAACAACATCATTTGTTCCTTGCCTTAGAAAAATTTTCAAATTTCCCTTAGGAAATTCATCAACCAGGTGCCTGGTTAAAATCTTTACCTTGAAGGCCACAGCAAAGCATGGAAGACCTTAAAATCCATTCCTCATCGCAGACGTCCAATACCCAGAAGAAAATTTCCTTCAGAATGTGTCGAATCCATGGGTACCCAACGAACGGGTTCATTTAATTTTTTGAATATTGGACCTTAGAAAAATAATTTCTCATCAAATTTATTTTATTTCTTCACCCTTGAGCGTATTTCTTTGCTCTGACTTGAAAATATTCATCAACCCTGTGAAGCTAACATCATCGAACTCCCTTATCGGCAAATTCATCCGTGCTTCTGAAAGTTTTTATCATCTTTTACGTCTAGGCATATTTTCTTAAGGAAGAAAATATTTTGTGTCTTAGATAAATTTTAAATCATTTTGAAAATTTTGCCTTAGGAATTTTATTCGACTTCATCCAATTTATCGTGGTGAGAAAAATTTCATTGACTTCACTTAGGAAATTTCCTGAAAGCACATGTCATGGAGAACATTTTATTCACCACCTAATGTCTTGGGCGCATTTGATAATTCATGAGGGATATATTTTTAAATTTCCACGCCCAACATATTTAACTATCCTTCATTTATATTTTTCAACTCAACATTCACTCTTTACCTAGCGCTTTTAGCATGTGTAGGAGGAATAATCTTTACTACGCCCAACATGTGACCCATGAGCTCCTTTGTTTTGTCTTCAAATGCCCTCATTTGGGCGCACTTCATACTAGGAAGAAGATAAAATTCCAAGCGCCACCCCTGTGTCTTGGGCGCATATGGGATGGGCAACTTCTAATTTCACATATTTAGAGAAACTTTAAAACTCATTCTTCCTTGAAGTTGTGGCGCATTTGGTATGGGGAGCTTCAAGTTCGGATGCCACTTAGTAAACCTTTTAAATCATTCCCTCCTTAAGGCGCATACTCATGGGTAAGGTTTCATTTGGGGGCGCATTTTAAAGGTTAAGCCTCCAACTTAAGAACACTTAGAAAATTGTCAATATTCCTTCTTCAAATCTGGGCGCATATGGAGGCCTTCATTTCCAACTCATGGCGCCTGCTCAGATTTTCTTTCAATCCCTCATCAAGGGCGCGCTTCAGAGCCTCCAACTTCCATTTCTAAATCACCTCTTTGATGGGCGCACGCGCTTGGTCAAGTTTTCAATTCTGTTGCCTTAGAAATATTTCATACCATGATCTTCTTCTTGCTGAGTCGTATTTTACCCTGAACTTCCAGTTTTGGATACTTGGAAAATTTTTGAAGTTCTCACCCTCTCCAGGCTAAGCGCAATTGACACCCTGGGCATTCAATTTCAACGCTTAGAACTTTTTCAACTCTCAACTCATGGAGGGCGCACTTGAGGTACCTTGCTGCAAGTTTCAATACTTAGAAAAAAATAAATCCTCATCCAACACCCTCAAGGCGCATATTGGAGTAGGCATTTTCAGCTGATGGCGCATTCTACACACTTTAGCAAAAATCTCTAACTTCTTCAGAGAGGGGCGCAAATGATGTGTTGAACTTTTAGTTTGAAGATGTTGCTTCAGGCGCAAATTATATGTTGAGGTTTGAGATTGTGATACCTCAGCCAACCTTCTCTATCCCAGGCGCAAATCATACATAGTGCTTTCAGCTTGGGGCGCAGATTATAGAGGCTTCATTCAACATCTTCAATCACCTCTTTGGGCGCATATCACCCTACCAACGTCCAGTTTCAACACTTAAAAGCTCAAGGGCGCAAATGGCTAGTGGTGTTTTCAATTTGACCATGGGCGCATTTAGCAAGTATAACTTTTCATTTTAGTGACTTAACCAGATTTCCCCAACTTAATCTCTCAAGGCAAGGTGCATATGATGGCTGTGATTTTAGTTTCAACGTCTTTAAAATTTATCAATTTTCCATCCAAGCTGGGCGCAAATGAAGCATGGAGTTTTTAATTCTGATCCTTAGGCGCGTACAAGAGGGTGGACTTTAAGTTTCACGCCTTGGAAAATTCATTATTCTCCTCCAAACATGTTGGGCGCATTTCAATGTGTGAACTTCCAGTTTGATCATCTTAGGAAAAATTTCATTTACCTACTCAGAGAGGGGCGCATCCTTCATATCAAGCTTTTAATTTATGTCTTAGGCACATATGAGATGTGATGCCTCCACTTTCAACTTAGGCGCATTTGTCATGTTGAGCATCCAGGCGCAAATTGTAGAACCAACTTTCAATTAAATAACTCGGCCAAATCTTACTCAAGGGCGCATTTAACTTAGGAAGCTTTCATTTTGAGCACTTCTCTTTAGGCGCATTTGGAGAGGTCTTGGAGAATTTTCATGCCTTAGAAGATTTCAACCTCCTCAGGAACTTAAGGCGCAAATAGCATTGTGTGCTTTGAGTTTGAAGTACTTAGGATATTTTCTAACTCCCCTCAAGACTTAAGGCGCATCTGGGGCTTCATACTTTCAATTTTGAACTTCATTATTCTTATTGGGCGCAAATCACACCCTCAGCTCCAAGGCGCAAAACACAGGTGGAGGTTTTAATTTACTTTCTTCTCAAGGGCGCATTTGCCTGTTGCTACTTCCAATTTGTGGCACTTAGAAGATTTTCAACCAGCCTTCGGCTTTTAAAGGCGTTTATCACTAGCTGGATTTGAAAATTCATCAATTTCAGTGAATTTTATGCTCCTTGCCTGATTTAGGGCAACTTGATCATGCCAACCCTAATTTGCTATTTTTAGAAAATTCTTCAAATTTTGTGCTTTGGATTGACCTTTGACTCCAGAAAGCCGGATATTGCTTTGTTCTGAACCTCGGGATGTGATTGAACTGCTGGTGCCCGGTACCTATATGCCTCTGCTATTTTTAGCAACCTGCTAAAAATAGCAATTGCTTAGAATGTCTTCAAATTTAACATACTGAATGCCTGAAATGTGGTGATCGTGGTTGGATGCTATTTTTGCCTGATTGCTGTTTCGCCTGCGGATTTTAGGGAAACCCTAATTCTCCATTTCCATGCCCGCTAAAAATAGCAATTATTTGGTTCCTCATTCTCTCAGATTCGCTTTGTTTTGAAATTCGCCCACGCACTCTCTCCTCTATTCCATTTGATTTGTACTTGGCCGAGAATTGCGTTGACCGCCATTTATAGTCACAGAAGTGACGCATACTTATAAGTACCGCTTTTGGAGACTTCCTTTGATCCGCTTTACTTTGAAATTTGATAGCGCCCTTGTTGGTGAATTTTCTTCAGGTGCCGACCGATCAACTTTCT
Organism: Sequoia sempervirens; assembly: GCA_007258455.2. Lineage (NCBI taxonomy): Eukaryota > Viridiplantae > Streptophyta > Pinopsida > Cupressales > Cupressaceae > Sequoia > Sequoia sempervirens. Next base: position 10,815 of record VDFB02341771.1, read on the forward strand.
ATTTATAGCTTGCATCCGGGAACATCTTTACTAAAATAGCAGGTTCTCCTCGATTGCCTTCAAATTCCGCCAGATTCTTAAGGGATTTGACGATGGATAATTTCGCTTTTGAACATTTCGACCTTCCTCATTCTCATTTTAGCGCTGGAAGCTCAAAACCCTAATTTTGTAGAGCGTTGCTCAAATGAGTCTGCTTGACCTCATTTGAGCTGTGCTGATGACTGCTGAGTAGATGCCCGCGATACCGCTTAAAAATAGAAAGCGCCGTAAAGTGGACCGAATCGGACACGATGATCTTGCATGTCATAATCGCCCAAAAAAATCTTGAAAACCCGTAAAAATCTCCGACATGCAAGCACCGGCTGTAGCCAGTAAGTTTCCTCAAAAGGACGGCTACACTCGTGATGTTACATCATTGCAAAGCCTTTGGAAAAACCCAAAAGAATATGCCGACATGTCAAAATGTCTCGTGATGCTAAACCCTAATATCGCTTCCGGCTGGCCTGACCGCCGAAGTCATCACCTCGCCTCGCATGTCATATCACTGCGAAGGTCTCGAAAAACCCAGAAAGAATCTCCGGACATGCATCAGAAAATGTAACATATAGACCCTGAAATTTGCTCTGGAAGCTGGATTGCTAAAAATAGCAAGTCATTCATTTTTGCTCAAATTTAACCCTCGCGGAATAGCCCGGGATGTGCTCGGACATAGTGTGATTGTCTAATCTCAAAAATGTCAAGGATTGCCTGTGAATCGGGCATTAATTCTACTAAAAATATAAGTTGCCGTAATCCAATGAAATTTCTGTGGAGACCTACTGGAAGCATACTAACAACAGTGTTAAGCTCAATTTGCAATTTATTCACCTCGTTGACCTCAGGAAGGAATTCAAAACCCTAATTTTTCAGACTTGGCCAAAATTTCAAGCTTAAACTCAATGACGGGCACAATCCCGGGACAGACAGTAGAAAAGAGAGACAACGACAAAACAAGCGAAAAGCAAAGCCAAAATTAGGGGGTCCCCATTTTCAATGGGGCGATGTGAAAATGTCACAATAGGAGATGCTTTGAGGTACCAATGCTACAATGACAACAAGGAAGATGACACGGTTGGGCCGACTAGGAGATGACCGACAGGGTGGAATTCAATGATGTGTATGACAATTGGCAATTGGTGATAGGGTGATCGGAGTATGAGTGATGACATGGACAAGATGAAGGATCAACAAGAGTGAATGGTTTGGGCAGGACTCATCCTGGAGTCTCTCTGACAGCCTGACAGTTATGATGTTGGTGAGTCGTAGGTTTTCATAACCTTACAACCTCCAACTAGAGTTTCTAAAGTTCAGGTTTGAAGCGATTGTGCGATATTGCTTGATCAATGCTGGTTGATTGGACGGTGTAGAGTCTTTGTGGGACTGAACTGGGGTATGAGATGACAGAAGATGTCAAAGTAGACATGTGACATGACAAGATTGGATAAATGGTAATCCACATCCTTGTTGTGGATTACAAAGCGGTGACATGGTGATGAGGTGGATAGGTGATGTCATCATGGGTTTTCATCGGCATGACTGATGGTCGTCGACGAGACCTTCTACTAGGATGTCTCAACGATGCTCCTATGGAATGACGAATAGAGTGTAAGGTGAAAATCAACGAGAAGAAAGTGTATCGGTGGAAGATGATTTTAGGTCTCTCTAATTGGACGATGAGATGAAGGATATGTGATAGCTTGAGATGAATGGTCAATGACAGTGGATGAAGAATGCAGTCACAACACTTAGAAAGCAAGAATCGATATCATTCCACATCGTTGTTGTGGAATACATGTTCAATGGTCGATGATTGGAAGCTACTGATAGCAAGGTAAATGCATGGTGATACTATGACATAGGAGAGAAGAACGACGAGGCTGACGTGAAGGAGAAGGCTTGCTGGTGACAATAGAGAGAAGATATATATACCCATCATGAAGAAAGGAAGAGGTTGGTAAGAAGGGATATCCAACCTGAACGAGTGGGAAAAGTTGAAGAACCATCTCAACATTTAATGAGAGAGAGCTCAAAGAAGAGAGCGAGGAAAGTGTGAAGTGGAACAGGGGATTTCCCTGTAGATGTGAATTTCTAAATGTAATCCTGTAATCTGTTCCAAATGAATAAAAGAGAGTTGTTGACCTGTGTTGTGTCAGTTTTTGTGTGTGTGGTATGTGTTGGCTATGAGATTGTGATGTCCTAATAAGGTCCTCTGGTCTCACTCCTTCATCAGTGGTATCAAAGTCAGGTTGTCCTAAGTCTGTAACAGAGCGCAAACATGAGGCAGTTGTAGCAGGACCTGTGAGTGTGGGTTAAAGCCAAAAGACCTACAGGTGATGAGATGAGAAGGGTTATGGAAAGCATGTTTGTTATAGGCATGAAAGAGGGTTTGTAACTACTATCCTCCAAGAGAGATAAAGCTGGGTAGAAGGTGTAGAGTTCCTCCACTGAGAGAAGGTGGGTAGAGGAAGCATCTTCCAGACTCTTTTTTGGGTAGAGGATGGTTGTGTGAGTGAGATATTTATTGAAGTTGTGAACAGATCACTGAATGTGAGGTAGTTCATATATGAAAAGCCTAAGGGTTTGAAGGTTTATTAGAGAATTGAGAGTGTATGGGTAACATCTGAAGGTGTTGAAGGTTTGTAAATAGATCACTGAACTAGAGGTAGTTTACATTTGTGTGACCTGAGTGTTGAATATTTGTGTTGTTACAGCCTAAGAGGTTTTGAAAATGGAAAGGATAGGGTATTGTCATCAGATGGATTCTGAGGATTCCCAGACTAGAGGAAATCAAAAGGAGATTTTGAGAAATGGAAATAAGAGAGATGCAGTAGGAACTAAATGAATTAAGAGATGAGAGTGAAAGGAGGAAACAAAAGAAGCCAAAAGTTGAAGATAAATTTTGTCTTTCTAATGATGTTTTGACTGCAAAAAAGGAGGCTGCAATAGAGTGTCATGCATATGACACCGAGGAAGAGGATGTGCAGGTTGAGGAACCAAAACCTGAGATTGAAGTATGTCTATTAGCAAACACGAAGATTGAAGATCCACAGTTGGTAGCAACCACAAAAAAGTTGAGAGCAATGGAGGATCTTGAAGAAGAGGAAACCCAAGTGGTAAAGGTTGAAGAAAAGAGCACTAATGAAGAAATAATTGTAGCAGTTGATGATGAGGATCCAATGTTCGATGAAGAACCTGATGAAGAAAAAGATCTTCTTGAGGAATAGATCACAAAAATAGAGAGGTTGTTCAATGCAAGAACAAAGACAATGGCATTTGGTACAATGAAGATCTCGATGGAGAAGAAAGAGGTAACATCTGATTTCTATAATATTTTTTAGTATGATAAGAGTAAGGTAGAAGGAGATATTTTAGTAGTGAGTGTTTTTATAGTTGAAGGAACTAAAGGAAAGAATGTTGGGATGATTGGTGATCTCCCATTGGCATCATTAGATGACTTCTTATGTGATAAGGGAATTGGGGTGACTGTTAGTTTGTTACCAGAAGAAAAGGACGAGATCTTTGATTACAGAACTAATGTTTGTGTGAATGCAGAAGCGGAAATGATTGTAGCTGGAAAATGTCTTTTAGAAGGCATAGAAAGAGAGCAGTACAATGTCGTACCCAAGGGTAAAGATGAACAAGTGGATGTAGTGTTACCAGCAAAGGAGGTAATACATAATGTTGAGATGGATAAGGTAGTGAATGCATTTCAGATGGTTCAAAATGATTGGTATGCAAAAAGGGATTTGCATGATGTTGCAAAGTTAAGTGCAGATTCAAATTGATGGAGGTGGATGGATTGTGGTGGGCTGAATCCCACAAGACTAGAGGTGAATGAGAGATGCATTTGGAGGAGGTGGTCGGGTTTTGGTGGAGTTCATTCCACATCTAGGAGGTTGAGTGTAGAGAAAAGTAATGACTACCAAGTTATTGCAGTGGTAATAGAGAATAAGGTAATGTATGAGTCATATTATTCTTTTAAAGAAGAAAAAATTGATGATTATCGATTTTCAGAATTTTATAAAGAATACTGGTGGGAGATGAATTTTGGTTAAAGAGGTAGAAAGAGAGGAAGGATGGAAAAGATGTTAAGTTGCAAGGAAATTTGAGAAAGAAGGTGCAAGGGAACAAGGTGGCGAAATGGATTCTAAATAAGCATCAGATCCACAAATGTTTATGAAATTTTTTTTTCCTACCTCAGGTGTCTGATGTAGGAGCATCTAGGGAATAGAAGTGATCCTACAATGATCTGAGTTATTTCACTCAATAAGGACTGATCATGTTCATCAGTAGGACTTTGGCATATCATTGGGGCATTTCTTTTGGTCCCAACGACATACTGATGACAACAATGAATGAGTAGTGTGTGAGTTACATCAACGGGAGGATTACTCTGATATCTCATTAGGAGTTGGTGGTATGTATGTCATGTCGGCGAGAGATTACCATTTCAGTGGGACCCTATTCTATGTTCCAGCGATGACCCGATGGTGACAGAGTATAACAGGTTCATCGGCGTGAGTGTGTAGTATTGGTGGGACATCATTCTTTGTCCCAACGATGGGGCAATATCAGTGTGACTGGAGTGTTTCAGTGTGACATTGGAGGAAGTCCCATCGATGAGCCAACAAACGATGATCAACAAAACATGGTTGATCAGTAGGAGATGCATTGAGGTCCCAATGATACAATGACAACAAGGAAGATGGCCATGGTGGGGCCGACTAGGGGGTGACCGATAGGGTGGAATTCAATGATGTGTATGACAACTAATGAGTGGTGATAGGGTGATCGGAGTATGAGTGATGACATGGAAAAGCCTAGGGATCGGCGAGAGTGAATGGTTTTGGCGGGACTCATCCTCAAGTCTCTCTAACATTCCAACAGTTATGATGTCAGTGAGTCGCGGGTTTTCATAACCTTACAACCTTCGACTAGAGGTTATAAAGTTCAGGTTTGAAGTGACTGTGTGATAATGCTTGATCAACATTGGTTGATTGGATGGTGCAGATTATTGGTGGGACCCAACTGGGGTATGAGATGACAAAAGATGTCAAAGCACACATGTGGTATGACGAGATTGGATGAATGGTAATCCACATCCTTGTTGTGGATTATGGAGCAGTGACATGGCAATGAGGTGGACAAGTGATGTCATCATGGGTTTTCATCAGCGTGATTGATGGTCATCCATGAGACCTTCTAGGATGTGTCAATGATGCTCTTATGGAACGATGGACAAAGTGTAAGGTGAACATTGGCCAAAAGCAGGTGTATTGGCTGAAGATGATTTTAGGTCTCTCCAATATGACGATGAAATGAAGGATATGGGATAGCTTGAGATGAATGGTTGAGATGAATGGTCAACAACGGTGCATGATGAATGTGGTCACAACACTTAACAAAGCGAGACTCGATGCCATTCCACATCATTGTTGTGGAATACATGTTCATTGGTCGATGATTGGAAGCTATTGATAGTGAGGTAACTACATGGTGGTACCAGTACATGGGACAAAAGAATGACCAGGCTGACGTGAAGGAGAAGGCTTGCTAGTGACGACAAAGAGAAGATATATATACCCATCATGAAGAAAGGAAGAGGTTGGTAAGAAGGGAGAGCCGACCCAAACAAGAGTGGGAAAAGTTGAAGAACCGTTTCAGCAGTTAAAAAGAGAGAGCTTGAAGAAGATAGTGAGACAATGAAGTGGAACAAGGGATTTCCCTATAGATGTGAATTTTTGAATGTAATCTTGTAATCTGTTTTAAATGAATAAAAGATAGTTGTTGACCTGTGTTGTGTCAATCTGTGTGTGTGTGGTATGTGTTGGCTATGAGATTATGATGGCCTAATATGGTCCTCTGGTCTCGCTCCTTCATCACCAAGACAAGTCCTAATGAACCTAAGATTCTTATATGAGGTCCTATTAAGCTCCACATGATCTTGAATAGGTCCACACTAAGAAACTTAGACCAGGTTGTCCCCAATGCTTTGACTCGTAACATAGTAAAATTCTAAGAGTGATAACTTTCGATAGATGAGTGCAAATGATGTGAAATATGGATAGGTGATAGATGTCGATGTGTAGGTACTATATCTTGCTCCATGATCTAATAAAAAACAATGTGGTAAAATGTGGAATGGAATACTGAACTGATACTGAATGCAATGCAAGAAGAGAACTATTTTTGGTTGATATAGGATTTCTTTACAACTAGGGATGCTCCTGCATCAGACACCAAAGGTTGGAAGAAAAGTGAGTCCCTCACTTTCCAGGGCTAAGAGGAAAACTAAGATGGTCCACCTCAACTTGAGAAATCCATGACGAATCCTCCAGTGATATGCCTTTCCACTTCACAAGATATTCTTTGTACTGCTTGTTCCTAGTTCTCTTTCCAAGTTCTGGTATCCAAAATCTGCTCAATCTCCTCTGGTTTCTGATGTGGTAATTGCTCATTCAAATACACTTCATCACTATGGACACTTGCTTTTCTTTCATCAAATTAATCTATGTCTATAATATTGAAAATAGGTGATATAGCCAATGTTTCTGGTAACTCCACTTCATATGCATTTCTAGAATCAAACTTCCTAAGTATCTTACACAGTCCAAACTTCCTCATTTTCAACTAATTGTATGTACCAACTGGAAATCTCCCCTTCCTCAAATATACCATCACTTCATCTCGACCAAAAAATTCCTCATGTCTATGGTGCTCATCTGCCTTCTCCTTATATTGATTGTTCATATATTCCAAATGCTTGTGGACCTGATTATGCAATGTATGTATGAAGTCTGCAAACTCTTCTACTTCCACACTTCTATTATTCTCCATACTAATGTCCCTTAATTCTGCAACTCCTCTAGGATGTGTTCCAGTAACAATCTTAAATGGTTTCCTTCCTGTACTCCTATTAACTGAATTATTATATGCAAACTCTGTCTGTGGTAAAACTATATCCCAACTTCCTACCTTATCTCCAACCAAACATCTCAATAAATTACCCAAACTTCTATTCAGTACCTCTATTTTTCCATCCCTCTATGGGCGATATGTTGAAATTAACTTCAAATATGTCTGCATCTTCTTCCACAATGTCCTCCAAAGGTATCCAATGAATTTGGTGTCTTTGTCTAAAATAATACTCTTAGGTAATCCATGCACCTCACAATCTCCTTGAAAAATAAGTCAACAACATGCACAACATCATTAATCTTCTTACAAGGAATAAAATGTTGCATTTTAGAAAATCTAGCCTCTACTACCATAATAGAATCATAACCTCTCAGTGTTCTTGGAAATGCCAATATGAAATCCATGCTCAAATATTTCCAAGGTATCTTTGGTATTGTCAAAGGCTTGTACAATCCAGTATTCTGACTACTCCATTTTGCAACTTGAAAAATTTTACAGCCCTGAACATACTTCCTCCTATCCTTATATATCTACGGCTAAAAATAATATTCACTCACCAAATATACTACCTTATCCACTCCAAAATGTTGTGGTAATCCTCCACTATGCTTTTCCTTGATCAAATTCTCTCTCATTGAACTCCTCGATGTACACAACTGATTTCCTTTGAATAGAATATCTTCTTGAATGAAATAGTCCAACTAATGGCTTTGTTTTGTAAGTACTAGTTCCTTAGATGCTCTCCATGCTTCCCAAAATCTGCATGATCCTCATACATATGCTTCAATTCTTCAAATCCAAATACTTCCACTCTTATCTCTGTCAGCAAATTCCTCCTTTTTCTCAATGCATCTCCAAATTTGTTTGACTTGCCACTCCTATGCTTCAGCACAAATGTATAACTCTGCAAGAATTCAACCCATCTCATATGTCTCTGATTCAACTTTCCTTGATTGTTCAAATACTATAAAGCTTGATGATGTGTATACAACACAAACTCCTTAGCCAACAAATAATGTCTCAACTTCAAGGCTTGAATTATGGCATTAAATTCATGATCATAAACTGAGTATCTTCTTCTAGCATCATTCAACTTCTCATTGAAATAAGCTATAGGTCTTCCTTCTTGACTCAATACCACTCAAATTGCATTTCCACTCACATCAAAATCCACTTGAAATACCTTGTCAAAATACGGTAATTCTAACACTGGATGCTCTATCACCTTTTGCTTCAACAATTCAAAAAACTTTTTTGCTCCAGATGTCCACATAAAATCCTTCTTATCTCCTCTGATTGTCTCTTTCATGGGGTTACAAACACTTGAAATACCACTCCAATTACATCTCCACTCACATCAAAATCCACTTGAAATACCTTGTCAAAATTCGGTAATGCTAACACTGGATGCTCTATCACCTTTTGCTTCAACAATTCAAAAAACTTTTTTTCTCTAGATGTCCACATAAAATCCTTCTTATCTCCTCGGATTGTCTTTGTCGTGGGGTTACAAACACTACTAAAACTTCTAATAAACTTCCAATAGAAGCTAGCTAATCCATGGAATGATCTGACTTCTCCAATGTTTACTTGTGTAGGCCAATCTAAAATTGCTTTCACTTTTTCCGAATCCATCTCCAATCCTTCAACAGAAATAACAAATCCCAAGTATACCAACTCTGGTGAAGTTGGGTGCCCCAGCTAGCTAGGGGTGCCCAAGCTTTTGATGCCTCAGATTCAACTTTTAGATGAAAACACTCCCAGAACACCCCTCATAGAATCTTCTCAACTTTGTAATGAGTCCAGTCGTCAGTCCATCCAAGCTCTGGATCATCCAAAATGGAAAGATCATCTGAAGGAGAGGAGTTGATAAAGAAACTAGAAAAATGGTTAAGTCTGGTGGAGATGGGCGCCCCTGGAGAAAATAGGCGTCCAAGGTTTTGAAGCCTGAAATGATGGATTTTGTAGTTGCAACCACCAAGATCACCTCATCAGGTTCAGTCAAGCTATCCAACGAAACAGTCAACCAACCAATCTAATCAGTGTAGCTCCCAAAATTGAGGTTTCATCAAATGATCAAAGGGAAATGAAGAAAGTGAAAAACACAAAAAAATGGCTAACACTGTAAAGGTTGGGCGCCCCAGAAGGAGATGGGCACCCATGATTTTGGAGCATCAGATAAAGTTTTTATCTAGAGTTGCTTCCAGGATGATCTTCTCATAATCAATCAGGCTTCATGATAAAACATCCAGCTTTTCATTGGATCAACCTAGAAGCCAGAGATCAAAATCAAAGTAGGGTTTCAAAGTTGAGAAAAGTTGAAAAATTCAAAAAGTGACTAAGTCTGGAGAAAGTTGGCGCCTCTAGCCAAGAAGGGCGCCCAAGTTGCTTTGCCTTAGCCATTTTTTTTTAATTTCAAAGTTGCAAGATGAAGAATGAATGTCTAAGTTCAATGAAAAGGTTGATTTTAGGGTTTTGAAGATAAAAGCAAAAAGAAAGCAGGGTTTTCTCAAGCCTAAGGCTTATTTAAGAGGCTTTCATCATTCAAATTTCATTATTCTTTGCAGGTGGCATCCAAATTGAAGAGGAGTAGCAACTTTGAAGTTTTTATTTCAAGATTCAAGAGTTCAAGGTTGCTGATTTTCAAGAAATTCTTCATTAATTTTCAGACCAGCAACATAAGACCTTGCTTTTTCATGTTTTTTTTCATCCAAAACATCAAATTTTTGAAGAAGGTCAAGGTTTTCAATTTTCAGCCATTAGGGTCTCTTCATCTCATCTTTCTGAAGGATGTTTGAAAAAACTTCTCAAGTTGCAGCAACTACTTTTTCCTTGCATGTCAAAGAAATCATCAGAGTTTTCATATTTTGATCATCTGGGTCTTGTTAAAACAATCTTTTGAAGAGAACCCAAATCACATCTTTTTTTAAGAAAATTTTACATTCTAGGGTTTTGTTGCTTTTTCCGTCTACACTCAAATTTTCAAAAATGGACAATCTAGGTTGTCTTGCAATGAAATTCTGAGCAAAACCCATATCTCAGGAAAATTTCCAAAAAATTGTCCGTTTGAAGAAGAAAAACCAACATTCTAAAAATAGTAAGTTGCTCAAAACTTGCCTGAACATAGGCGAGTTTACAGTCATTCTTCAAAGTTTTCAAAATGGAATACACTCCCAATGATTTCAAGACCAAGTCAACACTATACCATGACTTCATCAAAACAGCTGAGACTGACTTGTATCACATCAAGCCAATGTTCGACCTACATGCTTTGGAGAGCACAAGTAACACTGCAATTAGAAACCTAGGGCACTTTGGACTACTCACAGCGACATCCATTCTTATTTCAGTTTAGAGTCTCGAATTTGTAATTGCTTGCATCAAGCATTACAATCCGGTGACATAGGAGATTCAATCAGTTGATGGGAAATTGATTTGCAGTTTGAAACCTAACATGATCGAGAAATGCTTCTCAATTCCTCCTTGGCCTGAAAGTGTGACTATTTCTAAAGGAGAATGTGAAAGGATATGGGAGATGCACAAGGACAAGTACAACAAGAAGATTGCACAAAAATGGATGAAAGAAAAACATAAGACTCTGCCTAAGAACATCGGCGAGGAAAGTTCAAAGATGAAATTTCTATCATAATCACCTTGCTCAATAGGGTCACTGGACAAGAAGATGCTACAAAGTTTCAACCCTAGATTCTCTACGTTATACCTCACATCATGAAGAAGACTGAGTTCTATGATTGGGCGACCTTGATCAATGACAACCTCCATTAGCAAATAATAGAATACTTCCAGATTCATGAATTCCATATGGTTTCCTACCTAGTCTACCTAGTGGCCTACCAAGGTCAATTAAGAGGGTTGAACACCAAGGGGTCTCCGAGCGTACAACATATCTACAACTACTACCTTCAGCTGGAGTTCACGAAGTCACTACATCAATACAAGAGGGTGAACGAGGCTTTCCTGATGCATACAGTGTGAGACCTAGATAATGAGTTGCATGTCTGTGTCTCATCCACCGCAAGGGCAGTAGTAGCAGAGTGGGCAGAGTGATTTATACAGTTTCCTACTTTCACCTATCTCAGAGTCTATGGCTTCTCTGGTGCTCCACTCATGTTGCCGAGGTACCCATCAGATGAAGTAGTTTTCATGGAATTCTTAAGGCAAGCACATGATGTCCACACAGTCTTGAGGAATAGAAAGAAACCTGCCCTTAGTTTTCCATTGGGGTTGGGAATTTATACATGCAGATTAGTAGCATATGCTAAGACCATGAGAGATGAGTTAGATAAACTTGGTCTCAAGCCTTACAACGAGAGACGATCATATGACCCTCATGGCATCTTCGATGCCTGACTTGAGAAGAACTATGCTCATTTTCCCGCTCTTGAAGATTTTTGGGCTACCTGCATAGATGAGTTTGAGGTGCGGAGGCATAGTTACAGCAAGCTCACTCTTCATCAAATGAAAGACTTCCTATTAAAAGATATTGAAGGGTTATCAGATGATGATGAGGATGTGCTTCTGCGAATGTATGCTCGGAAGTGAATTGAAGATCAACCTCTTTCACATGTCAAGTGGGCTAACAAGGAGTCCCTCTCAGTTGAAGAACGGACAAGACAAGTCCTCAAACACAACAAAGTTTTGTTATTCGTCAAGAGGAAGAAGTCCATCCTAGTAGCAGAGCCACCAAGGATACAATGATCACTTCCCTCCTCTTCCAGAGTACAATCAAAAGGGAAAGGTGTAAGTCAGTCTCAAGAAGCTATGAAGGGTAGCAGATCAACTAGAAACGTAAGAAGAAGGTTATAATTCTCAGGAATAGTCATACAGGAGCAGCCAATAGTTGAAGCAGAAGCTCCTACAGAAAATCCCATACCTCAGAAGGAAACAAAAGAAGTGCCCTTAACACATGATTCTATACCATTGACAAGGTCTTCACCAATGCACATCGATCTAGATATTGAAGAAGATGAAGAAGTTGCAATTGTACCTCCCAAGGAAGTTAGTAAAGATACTACTGTGTCTTGCCTTGAGAGCTCAATGGGAAGGGTAAGAAGAAGACCTTCATATTAGGTGAATTTTGATGACCTTGACAACATCTATCAGGAAGTTCCTAAGAAGAAAGCAAATAGACAAATCCACTTTGAGAGAAATCCTAATGGTGAAATGATCATGGAGACTGTTACACCTCCTGAAGATAGAAACAGAGATGAAGTGGATCTAGATGACTTTGTGATGGTGAAGGAAAATATTGGAAAAAGCACCAGACATGTAGAAGTTAGTATGTTTAGAGTTGTATATGAAAACCTTCAAGAAAGAGTGATTAAAGATGGAGAAGACAAGGCAGCCCTCAAGGCTGAAGTTTAGCAGCGGAAACTTTACATTTCTAACCTTGTCCATGGCTCTTCATAGGCTACTCAATTGTTGCCCCAGGTATTAGAGACACCAGCTGATCACCATCAGTTAAGACAGCTGGTAATATGTGGGAAACAAACTCAGGAATGGATTGAGAATTTCATTGTCATAGGGAAGGAAATCTTGGCATGAATATTTCAGCTGAGAGATGACGCTCATAAGCTACGTCAAGGAATTCAAGGATTTGAACAGTCAATGGCAAAGGTAAAACCAAGGCATGAAATCATCATTGCAGATTTGAATACAGCCTATGGTTCAATGGTTTCAAGAGAACAAAAGAAGTAAATCCGTGCATGGAGAGAGCGTCACATATTCAAGGTGAAAACCTATGAGAGGATAGCAGAGGAGTTTGTTGCATACATGCAAAGGGTAGTTGAAGCTTTTCTATTCATAAATGATTTTATCATAGAGGTTCATAATCGATGTCATCATGATGAAGGTTCCTATGTTAGATTTGATGAAGTGCAAGCCTAGTTTTAGAATGTTGTTTGCAGCAGTGATGGCGACCTAAGTCATATTTCCATGATGTCAACAAAGTTTGAGAAAGCGGCCAATGAAGTTGAAGATTTCCTAAGATCGATTGCAGATGGAGAGGATATCTTAGAAAAGGAGAAAGTTATAAGTATGAGTCTTGGGCTTCATTTGTGACTATCCATTTGCAAAATACAACAAAGTGTTGCTGAAATTTCTCCAGACCCTTGCTTCAAGGAATGCAGACCTCCTAACTCCCTTAGTTTCGTGCTTGCAAGATAGCACCTAGCTAAGTTTGAGACTGTTCTTTACACTGAAGAGCAAATTGAGCTTATTGAAGACAACAAAGTTTGATGTTTTCTGATTTTGGTGTGTTTTCTCAGTTTTTGGTGTGTTGGTATGGTGCTTGGCTAAAGCACATTTTCGATTGTGGCTCCTTGTACGATTTTTATGTGGTTCTGGGTGTTTGCTCTATCTTTACCTCTACCCTAGGCGACCCTTCTTCAAAGTTTTCAGATTTTATTATGGTGATTTTGATTTTATCTTGCTGGTTGCCCTCTCTAGGAGCTCATACCATCTTCATTCTAAGCATTGGGAAATGTATAAAATACTTGGGAGCTAATTAGTGCCATTTCTTGGTTGGTTCTTGGTTGCCCCATCTCTATGCTTCACTTGCACTTTGTTTCATGTCATTCGGAGGATTATTAGCAGAGTTATGAGCATTTTGGTGTATTTTGAGCTTCCTGGTTTGAGTTTTGTGAGCACTGTAACTTCATATGAGATTGGTAAAAAGTTTCAATTTTGGGTTATTTTCATAGTAGATTAGCTTGCTTAATTGTGGAGATCATCTTTTATAATTTTGGAGTGTATTGGACATCTAAAACTCATTGTAACTTGCATATTGCTTCACTTTGTAAGGTTGTTATCAATAGTACTGGTTCAATCATTTCATATCTGCACTTTACATTTTATTCCCACTATTAGTGGAAGAGATTAGCCTCGCTGTATTTGTATTTCAATTCTACTCTTTACTCATTCCCATTGTTTGTAGCCTCACCGTCTATTTACTTTCAGCACTTTAGTTTTATGTATTGCTCGTTATAAAGTGGAATGGGTTGGCTAGCCACCCAGACATTTATTTTCAGTACTTTGTATTACACTCCCACTGAATGAGTGGTCGAATTTCCTTGCATATCTTGTTGATCGGTTGATCCATCTTTCAAATTGTACTTTCAAGCATTTTAGTTCTTTCAACTAATGATCCCCTTTCCACCATATGCTCTCACCTTGCCCTCATTGGGATTTGGGTGATTAGAAAGTGAAGGGTTGCCTTCAGTTGGTTTACCATTTCTTTAACATTAATGGGTGAAATCTTGTGCTGAAGAAAGAAAAAAATTATAAGGGGATATTACATAAATCATAAAAAGGTATTTTCATTTCAAAGTCAAAATATGTCAAGGAAATGTTGAAGAAGTTTGGAATGAAGAATTCTAAATGAATGTGTACCCCTATGGTTACCGGTTGCAAGTTGAGAAAAATTAATGAATCTCCTAAGGTTGATCAGAGCAAATATAGATCAATGATTAGAGGATTGCTATATATAACTACTACTAGATCGGATATCATGCATGTAGTTTTTCTTGTGGAAAGATATCAAGATCTTAGAGAATCTCATGTCATATGAGTAAAGAGGATATTTAGATACTTGAAGGGCACATCAAACTATGGTTTGTGTTATCCAAAGGATACTGACTTCTTCTTGAGTGCATATACAGATGCAGATTGGGCAGGTTGTACAGATGACAAAAGAAGTACAAGTGGTGGTGCTTTCTTTTTTGGAAACAGATTGGTTTCTTGCTTGAGTAAGAAGTAGGATTTAGTGTCATTATCTACTACATAGGCATAATATATTGCAACAACATCATATTGCACACTGTTGTTGTGGATGAAGCAAATATTGAAGGATATCATAGTATGATATGATGAAACTATTTCTATCTTATATGATAATACAAGTGCTATCAATATGTCGAAGAAACCGGTAATACATTCAAGAACAAAACATATCTCTATCTGGTATCACTTCTTGGAGTCATGGAAGAAGTATCCCTTCTACTATTCCTGGCTTGTTTGGGCCCTCCTTGTGAGTTAGACTTGATATTGGCTTGATCTAGTGTTGTGATGTGTTCTACACATCCACATTAGGTTTTGGGCCCTTCCAAGCTAAATAAACTTAACTTTTCCGTAATTTAATGTTATAAAGTGTATTTATTGACACATTCACATTAAATTTAGGAGGCCTGTAAATTAAGTGGACCTAATCTAGTGTTGTAATGTGTTTTACACATTCACATGGGATTTTTTGCTCCCCTGCATTTATGACCTTTATATCATCATTAATAGGCCCCTATGACCCCATATTATGCATCCCAAGGCATATTTTAGTCAAAAACCTAACAATATCAACGTATAAGCTCAATTTACACAGTCCCGACATTCTAGCAAGCAAAATAGCCCCTGTGGGACCTATTCGCCACTTTGGGAAAATAAGTCTTGTTGACCTAATTCACACCTCGCCCCATTGCAAATGGGGACCCTCATATTTTGCTTTTTAGGGTTTTGTCGTTGCGTCTTGGTTTTCTTCCGGTCTCCGTTTGGGGTTTTGAGTCTGAATTTTGAATGGTCACCTGAGTCAAGTCAATGAGTTTTAGCCTGGATCACTGTGCAAACGTCACCATCATGCTTAGGAGGCCTGGGAGATGAAGATCGACTGTCATTTCAGTCAATTCCGACACCTCCCAGTTTTTAGGGTTTTTCACTCTGGCCCCCTATTTTTAGGACCTACTTTTTTGGCACTTTTGAGCAATTCTGAGATCCCTATTTTTTAGGGTCTATTTTTGAAAGTTGCTATTTTGGAAAATTTCTATTTTTAGAAAGTTTCTATATTTGAAAGGCCTTGAGTTTTGAAAATCCACTCAGAAGTTCGAAAAGATCAACGAAACTCTCAGAAAATGGATTTGAAAATTTTTGAATTCATCGCGAAATTCTGGAAAAAGTTAAAAATCTGGAAAAAAATTGCTTGAAAATCACAGAAAATGGTGAGAAATCTGGTAAAAATCACACAGAATTCTGGAAAAGCACAGAAAATGGTGAATAAAATGAAAAATCAGTCATGAAATCAAGAAATTGATAAAAATCTGAGAGACATGTAAAATCTGAGAAATTCATCATAAAATCTGAGCAATCATGGCGAGTTGATCATGGTGAAGGCATGAAAGAGGACTGAGATTCATGGAGAAGATGAGAAAGTTGATCATGGTGAGGACCTTCACCGGGACAAGTCAATGGCGAACAAGAAGGAAGTCCAATCTTGGATTCAAAACGAGGAGTGGTCGGGAGATGTAGCAAGCCCGGGCCTGAATGGTACGAAGATTTGCTATCCCGCCATAGAATGTCCAAGCATAGAAGCAGCCCACCCGAAATAAGGAGGAAATGGCAACCACCTGGATGAAGTCCCTGCACAAAGCATTAAGTGGCAGGGAAACAAGGCAAGTCCGCCTTGAACATAAGAAAGTGGCAATAAAAGTAGCCAAGTCCGCTCAGCTAAGAGTGGAAGATGGCAAGCTAAGTGCTAAAGTCCGCCCCTAGACAAAAGATGAAATGGCTAAGGCATAGCCAAGGAAAAGTTGAATGGCCTAAGACAAATGAAAGACCGCCTTGGGTAAAAGGAAATGGCATGCAAATTGGCTAAGTCCGCCCAGCCAAAAGTTGAAGTGGCTTGAAGAGAGCTGAAGTCCTACTAGTCAAATGGATGAATGGCATGCTAAGAGAGCAAGTCCGCCATGTTCAAATCTGAAATGGCAACAAGTTTGATGAACTGCCTTGGATAAAAAAGAAAACGGCAAGAGAAGACCCAAAGTCTGCCCTATGAATGGCAACAAAACAAGGCAAGTCCGCCCTGTCCATGTGTTAGATGGCATAAAAATGTGTGAAGTCCACCCTTAAGCCAAAGGAAGTGGCATGAAATTCTATGAAGTCCGCCCATGTTCAAATTTTAAATGGCAAGAGAGGAGACAAAGTCCGCCCCAAGCCAAAAGGTTGAAGTGGCTAAACACTTGCTGAAGTCCACCCCAAAGTGGCTTAAAGAAAGCCAAAGTCTGCCATGCTTAGAAGTATGAAAATTAAAATTTTTTGCCTAAGTATGGGTTTTGAGAAATTAAAAATATATGCTTGACACTTCAAAATTTCGCCATGCTTAAAAAGAAGGAAAATTCGCCTAAGTCCAAACATTAAAATGTCTAAAGAAAATCATGCCAAACGTTCTAGGAAGATGAAATAAATTTTGCCAGAGATTTTGGACGATTGAAATTTACAGCGAAATAATTTTGGACGAAAGGACTTACAGCAAAATAATTTTGGACGAAAGAAGTTATGGCAAAACAATTTGGAAGAAAGAAAATTCGCCTAAGGCAAATAAAAATTTCGAAAAAATCAAATTGCCTTAGACAAAAAATAATTTGCCATAAAAAAAAAAGAAACGAATGGGTTGGAAATAACACATAGAATAATTATTTTAATTATTTTAATTGTTTATTTTCCAACACCCAAAGAGATAAGTCTTGAAAAATCGAAATTGGAAAAAGGACAAAAAGAGCTTTATTGAACTGGCGTTGAATTTGGAAACTTTCCCAGATATTATCATCGAAGATAAAACTTGCCACCTGGAAGCTGAGTAAAAGACAAGTTAAAGCTCAATTTGAAGGAAACATTTGAAATTTGCTAATTGGATCAATTTTCTCACCTTATAATTGATTTCACTTCTCATTTTTACAATCATTCGTTTTCGAAAGAAAAGTGAGAAGAAATTTGTCTAAGGCAAAGTGAGAAAAGTCTGCAGTGAAGTGATAGAAGCAAATTTTTGCCAGCTGGCATTGTGATTGTTATCATTTCTTTCAGAAGAACCAGGCAGATTTACTCTGTCCACTTCATTTTGACATAAAACTTCATCATTTATTTTTCTTTCCAGCTTGATTTTTTTTCATGAAGTCTAATTCAACAACTAGCTGGAATATATTGCAAAGTGATTTAAATTTCGAATTCTATATATTTTCTTTGCCTTTTCCTTGCAGATTTATTTTTGAAGCGGTAAAGATGAAGTTTGCCAGCAAGGGTGTGCAGATGCAGTCCAAGATCAAGTCAAAGTGGGAGCATGTTGTGGACACCAATCTTGGCCATGTGGACCTCGAAGACTTCAGGAAAAGAATGTACGGGAGTGATGGACGTCTACCTTCACCAATTGCGATAAGAATGATGCGCAACGGAATTGTTCACGCAGCTGGATTTCCACCAGCAAAAGAGTGTCCGGAACTTATGGTGGAATGCGCACTGCACTATAATGCGTGAGAAAGGCAAATAGAAGCTCCTGATGGAAGAATTCTCGCATACTTGTCCGAGCCAGCCATTCAGGAAATTTTCGGGATTCCAGTTTACAATAGAACATCCTACCGCACTAAGGAGGATGCACTGAAGCTTTACCAGAACCAGCAAGACCTTTGTGCGTCCAACATAAACAAGAATTGGTTGCTGAAGCCCAAACCAACCACAGGAAAGATGCCGAAGAAGTTGGTTAGAACGCATTTCAAGGAAGAATATGGCGACATAGTTTTGCTGTTGAACAGAATAGTAGGCAACCCTCATGGTGCGCCTTTCGAAAACTGGATGTATTATTTCATTGATGAAATAATTACTGGAGTCAAGATGTTTAACTGGTCCAGAATGATCAGTGATAGCCTCAATGAACAGTTGGTTAACCTAGAGGAAACCAAGACCTTCCACATGAGCTCATACATCGTATATGCGCTTGCAAGGTATTACAAGTATTCTAGCTTGATTTGCAAAGGCGTGGTTGGCAATGGCGAAGGACAACTCAAGGTATATGATTGTTATCCGCAATTGCAATTAAAAGAGAAGTCACATTTCCGACGAGCTCATGACGCCTTTCTGATGTACATCACTCGGCTTCTTCAAGGAGGAACACATCAGAGACTCACCCGTGAAGCCAAGAGTTTGATTGGCAGATATGGATCGTGGTTCATCCAATATCCCAGGTTCACTTACATCAGGATCCAAGGATTCTTAGGAAATCCTTATAGACTGCCCATCTATCCAACCAACAAAATGGTTTTGCTGGAAGTGCTGAGGCAATTGGAGGCGTATCAAAATATTCAAAGGCCAAAACAGAAGGCGGCTGTCACCTTTCCTTTCTTCATTGGCAACATGGAGGAATCCTGTCCAACAGCTCAAGCAGCGGAGATTGCTCGACTGGAGATCCAACAATATCCGTTCATATCATACAAGTCCAAGAATAACTTTGATCCACTCCATCACATCAAGACTGTGGACGGGGAGAAGTACAAGCACCGGGTAGATTTGGAAGACTTCTGGGCTAATGCAGCAGACGAATATGACGTGAGGAAAAGGTTGTGGTCAAGATTGCCACTAAGTATGATAAGGGCAACAGAGATTCTCAAAGTACCTGATCAACTACAGGATGACGGAAGGTATGTGCAGCCAGGCTTCAATCAGAACGAGCCACTCCCCCCTATGAGATGGTCTGAGCCTGAGACGGGTGACCTTGCAACATTCATGCGACCTGTTTTCAAGTATTCTCAATGGTGGATAGATCAGCAGGTAGAAACTCTAAGGCAAAGGAATGTGCAATTCACGTACGAATTGATGGGCGATACAGAGTCCTGTTCTTCAAATGCCAGTGCATCTCATGGAGATGGACCAACAGATGCCGCCAACTTGGGAAAGAGGAAAGAAATTGATAAATCTACAAAACAGGACAAGGGTAAAATGATAGATGAAGGGCCTTCTCAGAAGAAGCACAAATCCAGACCTCTTCAGTCGGCCACTTCCAGAAATATAGAAGAAATTCTTGCCATGGATAAAGAGTCTTTGGAAAATGCCAGGATTCCTTCCCTAGTCAGAGATGTAGAGCCAATACAACTGGAAGACGATGCTCAACCCTCTCCTTCAGGCACCGAGATCCTTGAATCCGACAATGATTTAGATATTATGGATGGAGAATTCGAGGAAGGAATGATTTCTGCCCTCAAAGGAATCCAAGAGGACCCATCCGTACAGGAAATTCCAAATGTCCAAGAACTTCATGAAATACTAGAGATTCAGGAAGAGCAAGAAGTGCAAGATATTCAAGAAGTCCACGATAGAATTGAGCAACCAACCATCCCAGATTGGCTAAAAGATAGATTAAAGAGAAAGGCACCAGCAGAGGTTCCTGAAGAAGATGATGCCACAGATTTCTTGGCAAGGCTAGAACAAACTGCCCCAAGGAAGAAGGCCAAGAAATTTTCCACTATCCGAAGAGATGAGGTTGGCAACCGCACAGTACAAATCGCAGTACCTACAGCCGATAAGTTCCAAGATGAAATTGCCCCGGATGAATACGCCATCACAACCATTGACATGGGTCCAACAACAAAAGAGCAAGAAGTCGAGGACTTGGACAATTTTTTTGCCACCATCAAGTCCAGGCTGGAAAGGGAAGTAGCCAAGAAAAAGGAATATAAAAAAGAGATTGATCGCCTAAAAAATTACATCCAGCACTTGACCAAGCCACTAAATGAAGGTGATCAAGCAACGCTTCCACCTCCAAACTCTTCACTAGAACCAATCCGAAATTTTGAAGAAGAGCTGACAACAGCACGAGAGGCTAAGGATTGGATAGATGGAAGGAAAGGAGAGGCAATGGTGTTCGCAGAAAAGCTGGCATGTGTGTATGAGCAGGTTTCTTTTTTGCTGTCACGGATTGCAAACTTAGCAGAATCTTGGACTAGCCTCGAAGACATTCAGAACAGGATTATCCCATGTATTCGAGAATTGAAGGGCATCTCAAAGCAAAAGTTGATTGATGACGAGATCATTGAGGCTGGAGCTGCATACGATTTCAATGGATAGTATTATGCTCTGGTGTCACGGAAAGGAGTCCTAGAAAAAGTGAAGCAAGATAGCATCAAAGTTGAAGAACAAGCAAAAGAGATTCGGAGTAAAATTTACCAGATGGCTGCCGATATGCTCAACAAAGAGGTTGTCCGGAAGAAACATTTGCGGCCAAAGAATTTAAAGGAACAAGTGCAGAAAATTTTCTCCACCATCTCTGGGCCACTCATGAAAGAAAACTTCACCAGGGTCTTCAACTTCATGGCTGTCAGAAATTCTTTCTTGTTATAAGAACCAGAATGGGCGACCACTTTTGCAAGATGTGCTGAGAGCTTGGACTTGCAAGAATACAACGTCAACGTGCTGCCGGACATTGCCATGGAGGAGGTCAGCTTGATTGTGTCCAGGTTCGCCGAACACAATGCTACACAAATGGATAAGGATGCCACTCCAGATGTTTGAGGTTTTCTCCAGTTAACTGGTTGATATTTTGGAAACCCTAATTAGGGTTTAGTTATGTTAAATCTGGGCCATTGATCTCATTTCAATCTTGGCCATTCATTGTAACTCTGAAATACTATATAAACCCCCCTCGCTCTCTTTCATTTCATTAGAAAATTAGAAAAATAGGAGATCAAAAGAGTTAGAATTCATTAGAAGTTAGAGCAGATTCAAGAGAATTAGATTGTAGAAAATAAGAGAGAGTTTATGAGATTGTTGTGAAAACACTATTTTGATAATAAAGCTCAAAAGCATGAGGTGCCTTGAATCCTTGATTGTCAAATAGTTGCATGGTCGCATATTTTCTTTCTCATTTAGTAAATTTGAATTAGAATGTATGTTAAAAGAATGATGGATTGATAACGGAGACTAGTGAAACCCAGCTCATACTTTCTTTGAGTGGATGCTTTTCACTCGATGTGCAAAGTTAGACTGAGCTTTCCGTGGATACTTAACTTCTGTTTGGATAATTATTGTTCGATTTGATGGTAATTATTCATTACGTGAAAATCATAAGCACATTCCCAGAAGATTGCACTTGCTCTGTGTAGTTGTCGTATAACGTGGTGAAGCAGAGTATTGTTTATTTGGTTTCATTTAATCTTCGTCGTCTCTTGATTTCTTAGGAATAGCATAGGATCTCTTAAACCCTTAATCTTTTTCACTTTTTTTGTATAAATTCCAAAATCCAAAATGATACTGTATTCATGTCTTTGCTTTCCAGAGTAATTCACAAAAGTAAGTCCCTTTGTCATAACCAGCAAATCACATCAAAACCACAGAGCTCATCCGCATTCATCTTAAACATTGGAATTACCATATTATCTTACTTGCAATCTTAGCATAGAAGGTAGTTTTTCAAGAGGGGATAGAGCGTCTTGGACACTTTATTCTAGTAAATGTTTGTTGTGTCACAAAACACGCATCAACAAGTCCTCGTTTAGGTAAATCTTATTCACGAGCTTGGCGAATGAATCCCATTTGGCCCATTTTCGAGGTTTGAGGAGGAAAAATTGGGTTTTAAGTTCAAATTTCTTCTATGTCGGCCTTTGGGATCAAATAAATAGTCATTTGAGTGTATTGCCTATATAAGCAATCTTTCAAATCATTATTTCATATAAGCCTACATGTTATCAATTCAAGCAAGAAAGAGTTAAGCATTCCAATACTTTATAAGATCATCAAGAGAGCATTCAAGATCATTTCTAAGGCATTCAAGGGAAGATTATTCATCCATTATTGCAGCAATTCAAGATCCATTATCATGTCAAGGATATCAAGCATCAAGCATGTTATTGAGCTAGTGTAGTGATGTAGCATTGAAGATCCAAGATCAAGCATTGTCCTACACCTATTGTCAAAATCAAGATCTACATCCGTCATGGCCATTTCATGTTGAATTGCAAATTTACAAAGCATCATTTATAAGGAATCATTCATGGTATCATTGTTCATGTTTCATGTCCAATGTTTCATGTTTCGTGTCCTTGTTTCATTGTTTCATCAATTGGTTCAATTACCCACAAGGGGTTTGACCAAGGCAAACCCCTATTCCCTAACAATAAACACTTTTTCTCTCTTCTTTGTGTAATTGTAGATCTAGGTGCTTTGAAGACTTGAAGTATCATTGAAGATTAGGTTACAAATTTTTTTAAGTTGTCTCCCCATTTGCAAGGTCATACTCTTCACTAAAAGGTCAGTTGTAGCCCCGAAATTAGAGTTTCAAATCCAGAAACCTGGAGAAGCAGATTGACCAGACTGAGAGGTGTACATCAAAACTTTGAAGTTCTGGAAAATCCAAACTGGACTCTATTGAAGTGTGTTTTATGACCACACCAACACAGAATAAAGTTTCCCAATGGCTACTCTATCCTCTCTTGAAAAAAATCTCCTACATGCTAAGATTGCGTGAAAGATCATGCATTCAACTCCAAGGTTCCTTTATGCAATGGATAGTCTCAGTTGGTTCGATGTGATTTGCTGGTATCTCAAGGGGGACTTACATAATTGTTCAATTGGAGCTCAAAGAGAAAAGGGTTTTTTAAAGATTCAGAAGATTTCTCAGTGAAGTTTAGGTTTCCTAAACTAACCAGAAAGTACTAAATTGGATGGTTGCAGGGATTAGAAATTCTATGATCTATTCTAAATGCAGGACATAGAGATCAACTCTTGCAAACTTCAACCAAGATCTGCTTTGCCTCACCTTGGACAACTTCCATAGAACTGGTGCAATCTTCAAAGGAGTAGCTAGAGATATTTAGATCATGATTCAACATGAAGATACCATCATGACGACGCATACCAACATATAAACCATAATTGAACTTAGGTCCATAATATTCCAGTTGACCACACAAGGTGAACCCACCATCAGCAAGCCTGCTAGTGGTATGGATTAATGAAGCTTTATCAAATTAAACACCACATTCCACAACTACTATCTACTTGCATGAAATATAATCTATTTTACTCTAAGTTCTACTTTAAGATTCTAAGCGAATTGGAAGGACGAAGAAGTCTCGCTAGCTACCCACAACAAAAGATGAAACCACAAGCAATGATAACTCTTTTTATTATAGGAGTGTTCACAATAACTTCTTACAAAGCATTCAATTTGAAAACTTTCTTTCCTCTTCAATCTAAGCTATGCTATCAATCTATGCTCTATCATCTAGTTGTCTATCTATGTCTAATGATCTAATATCTAATAATGTACAAATGAGGGGGGATTCCCCTTTTATAGATGGCCAAATCCAATGTACGAATCAGGTTGAATTACAATGAAGGGCTCAAATTGAACCACATATGCCCTGGTCAAGATTTTTCCCTAAAAACTACCACAAAGAGGAGTGGGGGTAATAAATGAGCACAAAATGCCCACTCTCTCCCTTTGACCACTATGAGAATTTAAGGCCCACTATCTTCTAGAAGATTCTTATCCAGAAACACAATCCCATTGATCTTTTCTCTAACTGCAAATTGGATGAATCTAGTCAACATTGCTTCACCCTCTTGAATTGGCATGGCAGGCACGTTATCAATCTAAACTCCAAGATGGCAACTTCTTTCTCCTGTTTGATGATGATTTTCTTCCCTGCTGCCATTGCATCTTGGGTTGTGCGAAGTATGGTGGAGAATACTTTC
>VDFB02341773.1:0-42120 GCA_007258455.2 Sequoia sempervirens
AACCTGGCAATATCTTCTTTAATTTTTTTTTCTGATTTTTTCCCAAGAAAATCATCTTTAGTTCTCCACAAACTGTCTCAAGTAGAGCAAAACATTGTCGCAATAAATCAGGTGCGAACTCACTTTTCTTTATGTTGGCCACAATTTGATTTTTTTCTATTTTTCATGTTTATCCAAAATTCGATGAAAATGATAGCCAACATTTTGACAAACCCCAGGCTCGTCAAAATTTTGACAAACATCGGGGATAAACTTTCAAAAAATTGAAAATTACACATCAAATTTTACATATTTCGTCGGACAGTTTCGTCAGATTTTGCAGTCAAATGAGTTAGTGTGGTGTGCTTGGGATCAAATTCAAAAAAATTCCAAAATAACAGAGGTCAAACAATGTTGAAAATTTTACAAGGCAACTGGGATGATACATCAAATTCATACATATTTCGGTCAATCAGCTTCATCTGATTTTGGTACTAAATGAGTTTAGTGTGTGGTGTGTTTGGGATCAAATCTAAAAAATTCCAAAAATAACAGAGGGTCAAACAATGTTGAAAATTTTACAAGTACCCGACGATACATCAAATTATACATATTTCGTCGGATTTTGCAGTCAAATGAGTTAGTGTGGTGTGCTTGGGATCAAATTCAAAAAAAATCCAAAATAACAGAGGTCAAACAATGTTGAAAATTTTACAAGTACCCGACGATACATCAAATTATACATATTTCGTCGAACAGTTTCGTCGGATTTTGTAGTCAAATGAGTTAGTGTGGTGTGCTTGGGATCAAATTCAAAAAAATTCCAAAATAACAGAGGTCAAACAATGTTGAAAGTTTCAAATCTTCCTAGGGGTTTCTTCTAATTTGAATGCCAATACAAGGAACATAAAGGATAAATCCAAAAAGGGGGTCCCTGGTTCACCGATACAATAGGCTTTACATAGAGGATGGGGAGCCAAGTTTTGATCCTCTCAAACATAACATCTCTGAAACTCCAATGTGGATTAGGATTGTATGTGTGCTCTTTCTTGTAGTCGAAGCAAATAAATGAAATCAAGGATTTTCTTCTCACTGCATGTCCCAAGGATGTTGTCAAGTTTAAGGTTAGATGTTCAAAATACCTCTATACTCTTTGTATTTTTGACTCAAAGAAGGTCGGCAAGCTCAAGCAATCTCTTCCACCAGGTTTGTTCTTAATTTCAAGTAATTGTACTATTTGTTCTTGATAAACTGATGGATCTAAAACAACCTGTATTTGTTTCTTTTTTTATCCAGGTAGTAGAATTAAAGTTTACCCTCGATTATTTTTTCTTGGTGCTTTGTATTTGTTCTAGTGAATACATTAGATATGATTTGTGTTTTTGTCATTTAAATGAAGTAATGTACTTGTTTTCCATATGATTTTAGAACATGATTGTAGGGATTGAAGGATAAGTTTGTATATTTTTAAGAACATAGTTGTAGACATTCAAGGATGAATTTATCTGTCTCTTTTCAATATTTTAATGGATTTTGTTTGATATTGTAATGTACCAGGACAATTGAGGTTTATAAAGTTTTTAATAGTAATGCTGGTTGCTTTATATCCAATTTTATATTAACGCCTCTTTCTCATTCTTTGCAGGTTTGACTATTCATGACTTGTAATTTACCATGGAAGTGGATGTTTCAACATGGCCTTTAATACCTGAATATTAAATTACTTGATATGAGCTTTGTTGCACAAACATCATGACTGAGACCTTTGTTGCCATTTATCAAGGAAAAAATGAGACCTTTGTTGCACAAACATCATTTGATAAATGACCTACCAATTGACCTCATGTACTTCACAAATTTTTCCTTAATTGATCTTCCCCACGTATTTGTCATACCCATTGCACACCAAGGTGCGATTGCTAGTATTATATTATTATATATTATATTCTTTTGTAACCATAAGTCTAAATAAACATGTGCTCATTCCTTGTCATTATAATAAGTCGATTTATGAGATTTTTTTGCAATTACCTAATTAAATTTTTTCAAATATTTTTAAAGTATTTGGGACATTAACTTTTATCCATTTCTCTAATAGACTAATAATTTAAAAAAATATAAAATAATACAATATAATAAAAATGTAATAATATATTAATAATATTAATATTAATATTAATATTATATAATATAAATATTACAATAACAAGAACTAATCACTACACAACTCCATCAACATCTAGATGGCGAGCAGGGTGAGATCATAGGATAGCGCAGAGGCAAAGGAGTAGTACAGAGCGAGGTCGTTGGTTAATGTAGAGGCAAAGGAGGGAGAATTGGAAAAGAATGGAAGAGTGCGCTGGGGAGACAAACTGGTTAAGGACAACGCAAAGGAACTGGTTCAAGATCATATCCCATAGTGGGTATTTATTGGTGAGAAATGGGAGGACAAATGCCATCCTGCCCATCGAATGCAAAAGGCACAAGAGGAAAAGGGTAGTAGAACAGTGAGGAAACGACATGATACTCCCAAAACCCCTATTGAAAGGCGGGTTCCATGGCTGAGGAAAACCCACCCTTTTGGGAAAAAGTTGACCAGAAGTCGAAATGAGTGGACAAAACCACAGATACAAAGTAGACCGAGGGTCATCGAAGAGCGAGAGGCAGATGGTCAGGACAGGGGCCTATGGAGGAACGACGAATGGAAGTAAAGGCAAATACTAACCTAAAGACTAAAGAAACAGTAATGGAGATTGACGTCTCTGAGGAAATCAAGGAAGATGTTGTGATACTTAGAGACTTTGCCTTTATTTGTCACTTTATTAGTGACACACCAGATCATGCATCGATTAAAACTTGGATAAGGGAAAATTAGAAGACGAAGGTGTTGATAAGATTTCTGTCGAAAGGGTTTTTCCTAGTGGTGTTTGCGGATGAGAAAACAAAGCAAAGGATAACAAAGGGAGATCTTTGGTTTATGGATGGAAAGCCCCTGTATATGCAATTGTGGAACCAAGATTTTGACCCAATCAAAATGTGGCCTTATGACAAACTAGTATGGGTTAGACTTTACAATCTTCCAATGGAATACTGGACAGGAGAGTGTCTGGAGAAGATCGATCGGTCTCTGAGAACCCTACTGGAGATTGACATGAACATCCTGGATGGTGACCTATATAAATATGCTAGACTCCATATTGCGGCAATTGATTCCATTCCTCGTAGTATCTGTTTGTTGGTGAATGGGGAGCGTTGGTTGTAGGATATTGAGGTTGAAGCACCAAGGCAATTCTGTATTGAGTGCGGCTCGCGAAAGCACAGTTCTACGGAATGCAATGTAAGTATTGCAATGAGTGGGAATAAGCAGCCTTTAGAGAACAATTCTCCTCTAACCACTCAAAATAAGTCAGATGTCTTCAAGGAAAGGTTGTCTCAAGCAGGAAAGAACGAAACCCAAAGCAAGGGCTTGGCAGAATTGGTACATACACCCAAGGAAACACATAACAACAAGGATGGGGTGGTTAAGTTGCCACTGTGATCTCCTTAGAAGGAAGGACAAAAGATGATGGGTGGTGATGAGGCATATGTTGCATCTAGGGCAAGTGAGGACCTAGACTCAAATGCAAATGTTGAAGATGAGCTGGACACAATCGATGACAGGTGCATTTCTTAATCAACAATCAATCATTTGGGTTTGGGAAAAATTGGCACCTTTGGAAATTCTCGAGGTAGGAAATCCTCTAAACAATTGCAAGAGGAGGAAGCAGTGGCTAAGAAATATACCAGCATTACCAAATTTTTGAGTACTAAGGGAGGAAATGCCTCCCTTGGGAAACAATGAAGATCACGACTTGGAATTTCAGGGGCCTAAAGGCCCCTGACAAACGACCCCTAGTAAGGCGTCAATTACAAAAGAGTGCTAGTAGTATCATTTTGTTACAGGAAACAAAGTTGTCAGGGGATGAGAGTTTAAAATTTCTGAAATATTGTCGTTCATGGGAAGGATTTTTTCATGACTCATCTAGTTCAGTGGGTGGATTAGGTATGTTATGGAAGGTGGCAGAGGTATATGTGGAAATCTTATTCTCCTTTGCGAATTGGATGGCAGTGAAGGTCTTTGATCTAGGTTTAAACAACCGTTTCACAATCATCAACATTTATGAACCGACAAAAACGGTGGATAAGGCTCTTCTTTGGAACTCGGTCTTGGAATTTGTTCGTTCCCTTCCCAAGGACGAGGTGGTAATGGGGGGTGATTTCAATGTCATTTTAGAACTGTCAGAGAAAAGTGGTGGGATTAGAAACGTTTCACAACCTATCTTGGACTTTAGAACATTTGTGGCATAATGCAGTTTGTTGGATTGTACCATGGAAAATGGAACCTTCACGTGGACTAATAGATGCAAAGATTTCACCGCCATTACAGAGAGATTGGATTGATTCTTGATTCCTCCCAGTTGGGTCAACTCCGGATTGAAGGTGTTTGCCAGCATATTGCATATATCAATCTCTGATCATTACCCCATGGAGCTCTTGATAATTGGTGAGTGCATGTTGGAAAAAACAAGTTTTAAATTCCAAAACATGTGGTGGCAGGATTCGAACCTCTTGGTGTTATTGGAACGGTGGTGGAAGGAAACGAAGGTGGGTGGTTCTATAAGCTTCATATTGGTCAAAAAATTGAAGGTGATAATTTCAAAAGCTAAAGGAGTGGAATAGGGTACATTTTCAGAATATTTTTGGGGAGAAAGCAATTGTGGAGGTGGAATTGGAAGTTCTCAATGAAGAAGTAATAAAAAATGGTATGACGAATGAAGACTATGCTAGAGAAAATGATATAAAGGAAAAGCTTACTAAACTTCTGAAGAGGGAGGAGATTTATTGGAAGGATAAATCTCGGGAAGTTTGGTTAAGTGAAGGCGATGCAAACTCCAAATTTTTCCATGCCTCGGTTTTGGCAAAAATGACGGCTAACAATATAGAGGTAATACAAAATCGTAATGGCCAGACTGTCAGCGGTGGAGTTGAGGTAGGCAAGGCAACGTGTGAATTTTTTGCAAATCTTCTCGGCGAGCAATTACCTTAGGAATGTAGTAAGGAATTCCTCGATTCAATAAGCCCTAGGGTAAGTGATGAGGATAACATGAGGCTATGTGAGCAGATTTCAAAGGATGAGGTTCGTGAGGCGTTATTCCAGATGCATTCGGATAAGGCGCCGGGCTCTGATGGCTTCACGGCCAAATTTTTTCAAAACTGTTGGAGCTTTCTTGGTGATGAGGTATGGAAGTTGGTGGAAGATTTTCATAAAATTGGGAGATTTTTCAAAGATTTGAACAATTTGGTTATTGCTCTGATTCCAAAGAAGGTTGATTGTTCCTCCTTCAGTGACTTTAGACCTATCTTGCTTTGCAACACTTTATACAAGGTGGTGGTGAAAGTATTGGCTAACCGACTAAAACCTATGTTGGAGAAGATTGTATCAGTAGAACATAATGGGTTTGTGCTTGACAGAGAAATTACAAACAACATTTTGGTCATTTTGGAGGTCGTTCATACTCTAAGATTGAGCAAGCAGGCTGGGATGATCATTAAATTGGATGTGAGCAAGGCATATGACAAGGTGCGTTGGTCTTTTCTCATGGAAGTAATGAAAAGATTAGGCTTTTGCAGCCATTGGTGCAACCTAAATTTCCAGTGCATCTCCTTTGTCCGCTTTTCGATAGCTGTTAACGGATCACTCCATGGATTCTTCCGGGCAACCAGTGGCCTTAGGCAAGGCAACCCAATTTCACCATTCCTCTTTGTCATTATGGCCGAATCCTTTAGTTGTGCAATCAAAAGAAGGTGTTTGCAGAGGGAATGGTACAGGGTACTAGTGGCACCTAACACAAATCCCATCACTCATACCTAGTTTGCGGATGATACAACCCTCTTAGGGGAAGTGAGCATGGAAGAAGCCAGATGCATAAATGGCATACTTATGGAATATGAATTACATTCGGGTCAAAAAATGAACAAAGATAAATCGTGTGTCTATTTATTTAACACGCGACACCATTTACAATAGGCCATAACATCAATACTTGGAATTAAAAAGGGGAATCTCTCGTCCAAATTCCTTGGGGTACAAATCTTTGAAGGAATGTGCAAAGCTAAACATTGGGGTGAAGTAGTTGAAAGATGCATAAATAAGGCCATGGCTTGGAAAAACAACTGGCTTATGCTGGCAGGAAGATTAACCATGACAAAAGTTGTTTTATTGGCAATCCCAATCTACGCAATGTCCTACTTTGAAGTCTCGGTGAAAACTGAAAAGGATTTGGAGGGAATCCTAAAGAAATTCCTGTGGGAAGGCTCAAAGGTAGTCAAAAAGATTTCGTTAATAGGGTGGGATACGGTTTGCAAGCCAAAGGAGGATGGAGGGGTTGGGTTGCGCAAAATCTGATTGCAAAATAGTGCATTAGGAGCCAAGCGTATATGGAAGCTGTACAAAAAGCATGACAAGATATGGTGTTAGATTTTGTAGAACAAATATTTGGACAATGCTGAACCTTCTTGAATTTTAACTATTGCCAACCTTGATGGTGGTTCTATGGTTTAGAGATATATATCAAATTGCAGACCCCTAATTACAAGCCATCTATCATGGAGGATTGGAAATGGGAGGAAGGCTCTATTTTGGTTGGATTCATGGAATGGCCACAAAAGTCTGCCATAACTCTTTGACTTGGATTAGTACCTAGATAGTTTGCAGTTGGAATTTGACACTAAGGTGGCAAACTATATTAGGTCAAAAGGTAACTCATTATCCAACAACTGTAGTTGGGTCAACTTAACATCATTACCACTCCCACAAGATTTGGCTATGGAGGTATGTATGGAAATAAAGAGCAGAATGAATAAGCTATTTAATAGGGAGGATTCTATAATTTGGTGTGGAGCGACATCTAGGGATTACTCAGCCAAGCTTGGTTATCGTCTGCAGTTAAGGCAAATTAAGGACAAGTCTTGGATGGTAAGACTCTGTTGGAAAAAAGGAAGTCCTGCCTAAGGCGGGGGCATTCTTGTGAACAACACTACACAAATGTTGCTTAACCGGCGAGAGGTTGAGAAGGTTGGGAATTGCTGGCCCAACAAGGTGCAACCTTTGCAAACAGGCGAAAGAAAGTGTAGATCATTTGCTTCTACCTTGTCCTGTGGCTGCATCATGTTGGGATTGGTTGCAAAGAACGTTTAGTCTTATTGGCCCAAGGCAATACACACTCTGGGACTTCATGTCTCGCTGGCCAATTATGAATAAGAATGGTTTTTGGAAAGGGATTTGGATTTTGACACCATCCTTGGTGGTCTAACATATATGGAAGGAGAGGAATAAACACATCTTTAAGGAGAAATCTTTAAACTGAGAGCAACACATTGCCAAAATTCAAGGAGCCGTTATTGAGACAACGAATAATAGAGTCAATGTTGGACCCAAATCAAAATTCTCAAGGTGGGATGAAGAAATCAAAAAGACATGGAGTGGGCTTAGAATCATGATGCTATCATTGTCACCTTCAACAAAAGTTAATAGGAAAGAGATTTTTTGGTCATACCCGATTAGGTTAAAATGGAAACTGAACTTTGACGGGGCTGCAAAGGGCAACCTCAGAAATGCTGGGGCTAGTTGTATAATTAGGGATGCAAATGGTGATTGTGTTTGGGCGGCATCGAAGAGTTTAGGTGTGTGCACCAATAACATTGCTGAAATGGAGGCTCTGTGGCTCTGCTTGCAGTTATGCATACAAAACGACATTGATTATGTGGAAATTAAGGGGGACTCAATGCTTTGTATCTAGGCAATAACCTTAGGGAGTTCCCAAAATTGGCGAATAAATGATTGGATAGCACTAATTAAAGAATTATTAGGGAAGATTGTAGACTATTCTCTATCGCATGTGTATAGAGAAGCAAATAAGGTGACAAATTTTTTGGCAAATTGGGGTGTGGTTCAAACAGAAAAAGTTGCACGGGTTCAACACTAGTACATTGGTTGGGTCTACAAGAAGTGATTTTAGAAGATCTTATGAGATGTTGAGCTGCCTCTTTCACTCCTTCCAAGGGCTTGTGAACTTGAAGATAAGGCTGTTACAATGCTTCCGAGCTCACTAAGACAAATTAAGTCAGGATTTGGGGCACAATTTATCTGTTGGGTTTTTGGCTTGTTCTAGTTTTTAGTGCTGCCCTTATGGCTATTTAACGTAGGGTAACCTGGCCAGTTATTCAAGTTTTGGAAGAATTGAGGAGCTGGTCACTATGCCAAAATGGTGTTTCATTTTAGTCTATATTGCTAGTGTGCCAAGGAATCCATGTCTGAGCAATGCAGGAGGCTTTTCACTATACAAAACCTGGTGGTCTGTAATGCGATTGTGGACTTGGTTTCATCAGTGTTGAACTTGAACCAACATTGGTGCGATGGTAAAATCTACAAAATTGTGATCGACACCCTGGTAGATGTTACTGAGTTTAGGGAATGAGTGGTTGAGTGGCTTAATGG
Source organism: Sequoia sempervirens (assembly GCA_007258455.2). NCBI lineage: Eukaryota > Viridiplantae > Streptophyta > Pinopsida > Cupressales > Cupressaceae > Sequoia > Sequoia sempervirens. Next base: position 8,516 of record VDFB02341773.1, read on the forward strand.
GTTTGTGGCAATGGTTAATGCCCATGCGATTGCTAGTGCTACCTTGGAGTTGAGGACGGATGGCTGGGTAAGTTTTTTGCGTACATACTTCGACCTTGCAATGGTGGGAGATGAGGATGACATTGGTGGAGAACAAGAAGGGGAGGATTTTCAGGTGCGTCAGGAGGTTTTAGTGAATTTCATGACTAATGCATGGGAGGTGTTTCGTGCTGGGGTCAAGAACGCAGACTTGGAGGCTTTCTCCATATTTATGGACTCTAGTAGCTCATGGCTCGGCGAAGGGAGTCTGAGAAGGTTAATCAAGCTGGGTGGCCTTTTGGCTGTTATTTACCAACACCTAGTGAATTAGTATCGAGGGATGTCTTTTGCTGTCTAAGTTTGTAATCGGGCATGCAATTGCCCTTGTTTGACTGTACATGGGAGCTACCTCCTTTGGTAGCACTCATAAAAAAATAAAATTATATAATATAATTTATATAATATAAGATTTATGTTATTTATAATATTTATATTATATTATAATGAAAAATAAACACTTCTAGAATGATATATCTCGACTTAATTTATATAGATTATTTTAGTATATATTATCTTCGTAAGTTTAATTAAAAATTCAAATAAAAGGTAGCTCTTGATTCTCATGGCTTCAAGGATTAAAAATAAAATAAAAAAATTCTAAGTGAAAATGTAATGTTTGCAAGCTTTAAAAATACAATAAAAATGGAATGAAAAAGGTTTGGGGCATGCAAGGAGAACGGGAGCACACTTTGTTTTATTTTTGAAATCTCCATGTAATAAACCCCAGAGAAATCGAAAATCGGCAAAAATCTGACAAAAACTTAATTAAAAAAATTGACAAAAAAGATCAACGGATGTAAACCTCTCAACCGTCTTGCATAGTATTAAATCTATGTGCACCGTTGATTGGCTAACTCAACTCTCTCTTCTCACATAGGACACGCCTGGTGTAATTCAAAAAAGATCAACATATGTAAACCTCTCAACCGTCTTGCATCGTACACATAGGACACGCCTGGTGTAATAAAAGTAGCGTTGCTATTAATTTTACTATGGCCAAACCAAGGCAGTCAATGGCCAAACTTTTTGGGTTTTATCTATTTTTTTAAGCCCCTTGAGAGACTTTTTCACTTTTTAACTATAAAAAATTTATCTAAGTTGGAGCGAATTTATTTTAAAGTGGATAAAATCCCCAAATATAGAATTATAATTTTATTTCAATTAGAAAATCTGAGTTTACACTGCTGTCATCTATACCTATATATCTTGTGGACTTAAAAGTCTTCTATTCTATTCTCTAAGATCTAAGATAGCGGCATGTCATGTGTACTTTGTTGTTGTCTGGTAACCGAGCCTATAGGAGACAGCGAAAATAAATATACGGAACCTGCTATGCACAGATTTCCCTCCACGTTTCGAATGTGCATTTAATTTCATTGCATTTCATTTACTTCGTTCCGCATGGATTTTGAATACGTGTTCCCGAGGCCATTTTAGGGTTAGCGACTATAATGCCAAGAGAAATAGCTTAGAGACTCAGCTGGTTTCATGGAACCTAGTTTGGCCGTTTCTGTTGTGGAGAGAAGAGCAGAGCAAATGATGCAGAAACGGGCGGGGAAAATTTTGTGGATGTGCCAATTTTTGTTAGTTGAGAAAGCTATATAATTTTCAATATGGAGTTTGGTAATTTTATTTACAAAGAAAAATATTTTCTCTATGATTTTAAACTGTTTATATGTTTATATATCTTGAACAAAAGATCGAGAAAATTAGCCTATTGGTGCATATTAGTCGCCGATTCTTCCTTTAAAGAGGGCAGAAGCTGTTGCCTATGTTTGAGAACAGGACACCGGAGAGTGACGATAGTTTACAGGTAGAAAAGTTTAATAAATTTCAGGAAGTTCCATATATTTCACCATATTCTGGTAGCGAGGATTTGAACAGTTTGTGAAAAGAACAGTTGGGGTTATTCATGAATTGCTTTTTCTCACAATGTGGAAGCGGGCCTCCATTGGGAAGCTGGCAAAGTTTCAGAGAGAGTTTCGGTTTCCACGGTATTTGGTCAACATGTTGATGAGGCATCCTGGGATTTTTTATGTTACAAACAAGAATGATAGCCACACAGTAGTTTAAGAGATTGCTATGTTGAATCCGAGCTTGTTGAGAAGGGTCTTTTGGTTGTTGCAAAGGAGAAGTTTTGGGGACTCACGCAGGAAGGGCTGTATGAGTTTACTGAGAGGCGGAGGAAAGCAAATTTGGAGAAGAGAAGAGCAAATAGACCTCCGTGGAAGATGAATAATGTTTTTAAGAAGCTGGGAAGGGAAATTTTTGATAATGAAGTAGAAGAGAAAGAAGAGAAGTATCAGAAAGAAGCAAGAGAAATGTTTCAAAAAGCATGTCCTGGTCCTGATGCAAGATGAGTGCAGATTGCTTATTAACTCACTATGCCACAAATTTATGTCCACACTTGATATGAATGCTGCCATTTTGCAGGTTTGCTTCAAATGCAATCACTACTTGCAAATATTTGTATTTCAATGTCTTAAGGTAATCTTTATGCATGACTGCAGATATATATTTAGTGGTTGGTCAAATATATATTTTTTTTTGGTGGGTTTTCTTGTAGAGGATAAATTTTGGACTGCAGAGCAAGCTGAGTCGGGGGGAAGCTCAGAAACCTAAGTCTTAAGGTACACTGTTCTCCTCGCAATTACCAGAATTTGCGGATTTATATACTGTATTTTTTTTTTTCTGCCATGGATTCTAAGCCTTGATAAGTAGGAAAAAGCTTAAAATTTGCCAACTTAAAATTTCTACTGTGTTTATTTGTTTTTATACAATATCTTTCTTTCAAATTCCCTGCCCTAAAATATTTGTAGTTGATTGTCAAATTTGCCAGGCTTGTGAATCTCCAGATGGGTAGATTTTGAGGGGATTTAAGAGGAATGGCTTGCAGACATGTCCTAACGCAGGTAATACCTAAATCTTTATTTATTTTCTCGGCGAATTTGTATGTAATCAATTAGATTAATACTGCAGCCAAAATAGATTATTTTCTGACTTTTGTTAGGGTTATATGAGGTGAGAGTAAGGATAACTCTTGCATAGCTATGATTCCGTCGGTGTAAGTTTAAGGACACTCAACCAATGTTTAAAGTCGGGGATGTTAAGGAAAAGGGTCGATTAATAGCGAAATGACAAAATTGATAATTAAGGGGTTCGGGGAGCGGTGAGCTTTAGATAATGGTGTTGAGGCTTTTCGAGATTTTTTCATAAGATTGAGTCTCAAGCCAAGTTAGACAAATCGATTCAAACAGTGCTCATATTTTGGACTCTCTTTCCTATAGTCTTAGAGTCTGAGCTTTATATCAATTTGGTTTGGATAAGCTAGCTTTGGCATTAGGGATTTGTGTGTAGAGCCAATGGCAGGCATTGTTTTTAAAAGGGAATACATGAATTTCCTGATTAAGACGTTTTGGTTGCTCAGTTTTTTGTTGGGTAAACTGGCGCTTCATTTATTCTAAAGCAACATGCTCTCCATTACACCTTTGCAAAGTTAGGTTTAGAAAATTATATATTTAGATGAGATGCTAGCTTCCATAACATACTGCATTCAAGTGCCCCTATAGTAAGGATTCTTTGGGTATTTATGAATTGTGGTGTGCTATCAATATAATTTATACATGTTTTGTTACTTATCCTTATTTAGCAACAACTGTTAACGTTGGAAAATCATTTATTGGTCTTGGGGAAATTTATGTATCGCAAACAGTTATGGAAGTTTGGCAAAGGGGACTGAGACTGTGAGACATCTAAGAGATTCCAGAAGTTCTTACATGGAACGTGATTATTCTATAGGTTTCCAGTGATGTTTGGAAGATTTTCTCATTCTGTATGGAAAAGATAGTTTTTAGACGTTTCTTCAGTTTCAACTAATATTGTCTGTTGACTTTGTGTAGTATTGTGTTTCTGATTTTTGGTACAATGTAGCTTTTAAATCCTAGAGTACTTCAATTTGTTTAATGAAAACTATCCATAATTATGCATTATATTTGGTGATTTACTAGTATCAGTAATGCATTATGTGTGTTCTTTGTAGGGAAATATGATTGTTTCTTGTGATTATTCTACTAGGTAACGAACTGCAATTGTTGTTGGTGACACTCACATCCAAGCTTGATATTGAGCTTGGATGCTCTAATAATAATGAACTATTAGTATTTGAGCCCTGAGACTCCGAAACCAGATTTACCTAGGAATATTTAATAGTCATGAGTTTAGCACATTACAATTAAGCTTATAACTTTCTTTGTCTCTCCTTAGGTCTCTTATTGCAGATTATGCCTATAAGATGAAATTTGGTATATTTTCTAATTTAACATCATTATTTTAAATTTCTGTTGTTTATTTTTCTCTATAGGTACCCTGCAATCTCCCAGAATGGTGTCAGTTAGGGAGATATGCTTTTTAGTTCTCCATTAAAATTTTTGGTTACAGTTATTTTTCAATGTCACTCGTTCATTATTGAGTCCAATATGAACAAACTGCCACCTAGGAAGGCATATTTTGTTAGGTGTCCTATATTCGATATGCCAAGAAAGTCTTAATGTGTATCTCCATTCGAAAACACTAGTTTTTTGTTCAAAACCTGGAAGATATATTAACTGAAATCACAAATATGCTGGACTCCAGCGTGTTTTAAATCAGACTTACTGTAATTGTATGGAGCCTCTGTAGTCCTAGCCATTTCAAAACTAAAAATAGACACATTTCTAGACTGCATCATATATGTGTAAATATTCAACCCGAGCCTCTGTAGTCCTAGCTATTTCAAAACTAAAAATAGGCACATTTCTAGACTGCATCATAGACATGTGTAAATATTCAACCTTCAATCATTGCAATGCAGAAGATTTAACTCACAAAAGACCATATATAATAATGGATATTAGCCTAGGTTGAGTGTCCCTACATAAAAGCGCATTCTAGCTCACAGCCCGAAACGGGGTAAAACACTCAATACAGGCAGACGTACATAGTCAAAATGCAAAAAAAAAAACAAAAACTTTAAAAAAGAAAGTTGCTCTTCATTCTTGTTTAATACCCAGATGAAACATAATTCAATAAGTGATTCATACCTATTTATCAACAAAGCAAGGATTTATAATACGTATGTTCTATGTCTGCACAGCCCCTCTAAGCCTAACTGCTCCTCTGAACTGCAAAAGCTGTAAATTAGGAACAAAATTCTCTGATTTAGCATGTTAATCACAACTCAGAATATATGTATGAAATATTTTAGCAAGCTAAGCAAAACATCTTGCACCTACAATAAAGCTCAAAGACTAGCACTACTAGGAAACTTAATGAATGGAGTACAGACAAAGGAAGCAACCCTTACCAATGAAGATATTAGGAGCAGTTGATTGCCCAGTTAATCTTTGCAATCCACTCAGTATCTGTCGTTGGGAAGGTCCTGGCATCAACAGTCATCTAAGAAAGTTAATTTTCAATGTTTGAATAACACACGTACGTGGTCTTGGCATAAACAGTCATCTAAGAAAGTTAATTTTCAATATTTGAATAACTATATCTGTCATTGTGAAGGTCTTGGCATCAACAGTAATCTAAGAAAGTTAATTTTCAATATTTGAATAACACACGTACAGGGTCTTGGCATAAACAATCATCTAAGAAAGTTAATTTTCAATATTTGAATAATAACACACGTAGAAAACAAGACAGACATAGTCTAAAAGGAAAAAGAAATAGAAACTTCAAGAAAAGAAAGTGGCTACTCATGCATGTTTTATACCCAGATGAGACATAGTCTAAAAGGAAAAAGAAATAGAAACTTCAAGAAAAGAAAGTGGCCACTCATGCATGTTTTATACCCAGATGAAACATAACAGAATAAGTGATACATACCTATTTATCAACAAAGCAAGGATTTATAATATGTATGTCTTATGTCTGGACAACCTTCAAGCCTAATTGCACCTCCAAACAACCTTCAAGCCTGATTGCACCTTCGAACTGCAAAAGCTGTAAATCAGGAAAAAAAGTTCTCTGATTTAGCAAGTTAATCAGAACAAGTTACATAGCAAAACAATTAAAATAACATTTGATACATCCTTACCTGATGTCTCCAATAGTTTGTTGCACTTGTTATTTATTTGCTCTTTCACCTTACTCTGTAACTAATAATTTGATCCTGACCTGATGTCTCCAATAGTTTGTTGCACTTGTTATTTATTTGCTCTTTCACCTTACTCAGTAACCAATAGTTTGCTTTTTAATTTTTTGCAAAAAACCAAACATATGTTTCAATTGCAAATGCACAAAAAAATGTCACCTTGCGTTCTTATTGATTTCGGAATCAAAACATTTTTTTGCAGGTAAAATAATTTTGTTGTAAAGAAAGAACTCCCTACAAAATTGTAGACAAGGAATCACATGCAAAAGGCAGAAGATCAAACTAATTCCAATCATACATTCGTAGAATGGATACTCTACAAACCTTCATTTAGAGTGCCCTTCAGTGTTTTCAAAATGCTATCTCTCTTTCCAAATTGAGATCTCTTAAATTATTGTGACAAATTTTTATATTTATTTTATTCTATCTGAGATAAGATTTTCTTAGATTGTTCAAGATAGTCAAAGATTTACTTATGTCAATGCCTTTTCCGATGCAATTGTTGGTTGCATCTAGACTTTGTTTGTCTGCCACTGATTGTTATAATTAATGCTTGTACTTTGACAATCTTGGCACGTATCTTTTGTAGTGTGGGGAAATGGCCATTGAGACATAAAAAATATAGAAAATGGATTTTGCAAAAATATTATAATTGCAATATTTAATGAAGATAGATAGAATTTATTGTGACATTTATTGCAGACAGATAAATTTCACTTCAATATTTATTGCAAAATGGTAAACATCATCGCTGCATTTCTTGCAAATTTAAGACAATAAAATAATTGAACTTTGCACTGACATTTATTAAATGAACTTTGAAAATGTTTCCACGTATTAAATGAACTTTGAAAATGTTTCCATGTATTAAATGAACTGTGGGAACTACTTCCATTGAAAATATAAATCATTTTAAAAATTAAATTTAACAAATATTGGGCATGATTGTTTCCCTAATAAGCCCAATTAGAATGCATAAAAATATATTTTTTGAAAGTAATAAATAGTACAATTAAAATTGAACTATGGAAGTAAAATTTCATGGCATTAAATTCTGTGATAAGATTGTTTACTAATCAACAATAACTTGCAAACCAATCATATTGCAGAATTAAATATCATAAAATTACAATCTTATAATTCAAATTCAATTGTTTTATTTATTAATTTCAAAAAAAATATTTTGTGCATTCTTATTGGCTTATTTGGAAAATAGTCACGACAAAAATCTATAAAATTTAATTTAAAATGTCTTATTATTTGAATGGTAGTAGCATTTAATACGTGAAAGGATTTTGAAAGTTGAGGTCATATATGCATATTTAAAAATATTTTTTTTGCATCAAATTTCAAATTTTTTATTGTCTTCATTTTTCAATAAATGCAACAATGATATTTATCAGTTTGCAATAAATTTTACAGTAAGATTTATCTGTTGACAATAAATATTACAATAAAATCTATTTACCTTTATTAAACATTGCAATGATAAAATATTTACAAAGTTTATATTCTATCATTTTTATGTTTCAATGACCATATTTTTCACATTGCAAAATTACGTGCCATATTTTTAGAGTACATGCATTAATGCATTAATTATAGCAGTGAATGGCAGACAAACAAAGTCCTTATGCAGCAGCAATTGCATCGGAAAAGACATTGAAAAAGTAAATATTTGACTATCTAGAAAGATTTTAAGAAAATTTGAACTCAATAAATATTAAATTTTGTGTCATAAAATAATTCAAGAGGCTACAATTTGGAAACTAGAAAAGCATTATGAAGTTGTGTAGAATATTCATTCATTTTACGAATGTAAGATTGCGGTGTAGTTTACTCTTCTGTCTTTTGCTTTGTCATTCCTTTTGTGCAATTTTGTAGGAAGCTCTTTCTCTATAGGAAAACTGTTTTACTTGCATAAAAAAATTAGATTCTGAAATCAATATGAAACCAATGTGACATTTTTTTGGATACATTTTGCAGCTGCTATAGACTTTAGGTGAAAGAGCAAATAAAAAACAAGTGCAACAAACCGTCGGAGACCTCGGGTAAGGTTTTATCAAGTCTTATTTCATTTGTTTTGCTATGTAAGGTGTTCGGTGTAATCAAGGTAGAAAATGTTTTGCTTTGCTTTTCTACCAAAAAATAAGGATTGTAAATTGCTAATGTGAGAATTTTGAGGCTAATTTACATGCTTACGAGTTTGGAGGAGCACTTAGGCTTCTAGGACTTGCAGCCATAGGACATACATATTATAAGTCTCTGCTTTGTGGATAAATAAGTGTGCAAGACTTTGTTAACCAAGGATTCTAGTTTTGGTTATAGAAAGCTGTAGGGCTATTAGTGTCTTATGTTCAAGTGGATTTAAATTAGGCATACTATTTCCTATCCTCAGTTCTTTGTGATTGAACTCGTGGGCTTTATAGAAATCATTTCGATTATTGTCCTGTGAAAAGATAACTAGAAAACTCAAAGAACTCATGGGCTTAATAGAAATTGTTTCAATTATTGTACTAGCAAAAGATAACTAGAAAACATAATAATTCTGCACTCACCTTCGCTAAGCTAGTCAACATGGTATGAGAAGTAAAGGAATAGAAAACATAATAACTCTGTACTCACCTTCACTAAGCTAGTGTCATGTCCCCAATTTGGGACTTGTTTCCAGATGGCGAGACGCAAAGCATTTTTAAATGCTAATTTGCAAATAATATTAAAATAATAATAATATTAAAATTAAATAAATAATAATAAATAATAAATTTAAATTATTGATAAAATAACATTTAAATTTAATAAATGGATTATTCTCTGGCCGACTCATTAATTTCTTCCTCTTTGGCTGATTTGTTGGAGACATGTGTATTTATACCGGCTCGTTGAAATTGTGAAGGGCATCTAGATATCATGACTTGATTTGGAGTGTAGCTTCCGGGCTCTTAGGGACGTAGTCTCCTATGAGTTGACCAGAGTGGGACGAAAACCTCACTCTGCATTTCGTGATCTCCTTGTCTGTTCAATCATCCCTTCAACCATTTCTGTCAAGTCTCCTGGAGCGACTTCAGCATAAAGCAAATCGACATATCCAAATTTGCCGAGCTTGCTTGGTCACCAAGAGCACTTAGCACTTTAATAGCAGTCACGCCATCTCCATAATATATATATCCGAGCAATCCACGAAGATCAGTTTGCACACCCCTGAAACAGAGTCACATCACCTAGCGACTAAGACAGGAGAAACTCACAAATTTGTTTGTACGATTGTAGAAGACACCGCATGGAAGAGTGCACGGGCTACCATCTCTCTATAGCCGATTTGTTGTATCTAGCGACATCACACGAAAGATCACATTTGGGCATCGCGACTGGAGGGTCCCTAAGGCATACGGGGAGTCATTGCTTTCTGGGCATGCGCTTCTCAGTCATCACGAACCAGGAGCGTACGCATCCTCAGAGGGACATTATATTATCCTTGCGGTGTAAAGTGCATATTTCTTAGTACTTATGGATGATAAATCTTTGGGTGCATACATTATTGTTGTTTCATCTGAGACTTGGGTGTATTAGACTCTTGCTGTATATGGTTTGGCTCATACTAATATATTAATTTGAGATCTATTGTCTTGTGATCTGCGAATAGCGATTTCATATATTAATGTTTGCTTATGTTCAGAACCAAGTATTGCTTTCGTTTGTATTCTTCTCTAAAATGTGTCTCAGTATGCTGTTACAGTCAGTTGATTAGTTCCTATGGAATGGTCAGATTGACCCCAGTGTTAGGTGTAACATCTCAAGCTTTCAGTCTGAGTGTGCATCTGATTGTGAAATTACTATTATCTAAGACTGCCTGTGCACAGTGAGTCATTGGTGAAGTGTGTCAACAGATTTGGTGTCTTACAGCTAGACAACATGGTATGAAAAGAAAGGCATGTCAAGTCATAAATCTGTGTAAAGAAAGGGCACTGCTAGTGCTGAGTTCATAAATTTGTGTAAAGAAAGGCACTGCTAGTGCTGAGTTCATGATGCTGTGTAAAGAAAGGCATGTCAAGTTATAAATCTGTGTAAAGAAAGGCATTGCTAGTGGTGAGTTCATAAATCTGTGTAGATAAAGGCATGTCAAGTCACAAATCCGTGTAAAGAAAGGCACTGCTAGTGCTAAGTTAATAAGTCTGTGTAAAGAAAGGCATGTCAAGTCATGCCTAAAGTCTCCATGCTATTCATATTGCTGCCACCTAATTGCACAAGAATCATGAAAAACATCTAGATCTGTTAACTAGACACTTTAATGAATCAAAGTGTGTGCACTAAAAGTTGTAAAGCAAGCTCCATGCATATCAGTCATTTGCATCCGATCAACAACTTGCCCCCAGTGCCCACACATTAAGTCTTGCCCAGCACATTCATTCTTTAACCACCTTCTTTGTTTTTTGTCATATTAACTTGAAGTAGTAAATGCTATCTAGAGGTACTAAGATGTGCAAAACAAAAAATAGGTAGAAGAATAAATTGATAGAAAAAGATTATTCCACAGTTTTAATATTGTACCATCTACGCTCTTTCCCCGAATTAAGAAAATAAAATGCCAATTTTAGAATTGTAGTCAAAATTTGATTATATGCTAATTAGTATTACAAGACAAAGGTATAGAATACACAATATATTCCATGTATCATGCAAGAATGAAACCATGGAAATTAATTACACTAAGATAGCTAAAATTGAAATTATCAACAGTTAGTACATATATTGTATGTTTTGAAACTTACCTAAGGAATGCTAAACGAAGATGCTACAAACAAATGTCGGAGAAGTTTTTCGAAAAGCTTCCTAACCAAACTTACAAAACGAATAGGAACAAAGCTTCCAAAGTAGGAGTATGTTGTCCCTTCACACAACATTAGAAATTTTGGTCAACTTGATAAGCCAACAACTTTATACTCACATATTCATAAATAGTCTAGTTAGTATTAAGTCACCTACAGATGATAAATCTACTTATCATACAATAAGTGTGCATTCTACTTCTTTCTATTAATTATATTTATTCCCTATAATCATGTGCTCCATGGAATTCTGTAATGTCCCCTTCTAGCTGACATCAATTGTTAGAGGAGATTAGCCTATAATTTTGACCCTCGTAGGCTAATGAGGATGGTTAGAGGGTCTCTTGGGGTTTGCATCATCTCCAGTGCTCAGTGGCATTCAGTTTTGGCTTTCGTTTGGCGTTCACAGGGCTCCATATGCATTATTTACTATTTATAGTAAGTTAGAGTTACATTGAGGGGGACCCTTACTATTTTTAGTAAGGCGTGTGGTCATATGCAGTTTCCTCAGCGTAGCACCCAATTCAGACGACATTCAAAGATGTTGAATATTTATGGAGTTATTAATGTTTATTTGGCTCAAATAAACATTAATTAATTAAAAATATATATTATTAAGTTATAACTTAAACTTAATAATTGAAGGTCTAGGCGTCATAAGGAAGGGGCCATTTATGTAATTAATTTATTGGGCGCCCACTCCAAAGTATTTATTGAAATATTAAAAGGATGAAAGAAAATAATATTTAATGATATTAATTATGTCTTTTTGAGAAATTCAACTTTGTTAAGAGAGCTTACATATTTTACTTTGGAGTCATTTTATTATTGACGGATTGAGCATTGGTGTTGATGAGTTTTGTTTGAGAGAGGAAGCCAATGGTTTCTGAATCAGTTTGCCATTGGAGAACGTTCACTCTCCATTGTTGCAGCCATTTGAGGTGGTGAAATATCTACTGAATTTGGTATTTGGGGAGAGCTTCATACATAGGTTATATTTGTGCTTAAAAGTGAGGAATTTCATCTAGGGTTTGAAGGATTGAAAGGGATATCTATAGCAGACCTAGAGATTCTTTCTTGGCAGCCATTTTATACAAGATTTTAAATGTTTAATTGCTGCTACAGTAACGCGTAAACAGTAGCGCATGAACAGTAACGCGGGAACAGTAAATCTCCAGGGTTTGAGCTTATTGGTGTATTTTATGCAAGTTTGGAAGGGTTTCATTGAAGATTGTTAGAGTATATCATCTGCTGTTCTAGATTTTTGTTGTATGCACATAGCTGGGCGGATTTGAGGCACAATTCAGCATGCAATCTGCTTATATTAGCTCATGTGATTATTCCCCAGCCTAGGCGTGTTCCTTCTTGGCCAAAGTGCTACCTTCTTTGGTCTTCTCTCTTCATTATTCTGGCCATGAGAGGAGTTTGAAGCATTGTGAAGGGTTTTGAGAATGGAGAACAAAGAATTTGTTGCAGATTGATTTCATTATCAGAGTTTCATGTATTCAAGCTTTGGACCATCGGGTATGCTAAGTTGAAGAAATTAAGCATTGTATACCTTCTTATTTATGAATACAATTATTTGCAGCTCTATATCATATTTTAAGTTTGTTTCAGACTATTGTATTTTCTTGCATAGTATATTTCTTGCCTGGCATTTTGCTGAAACAAATAAACGATATCATATATTGTTGAAAATACCAAGAAAAAAGCATAAACCCTCAAAACACAAAATTGCAAAACAAGCAAAAACAATTAGTCCCCGCACCATTGTAGGAACTCTTCTTGCCCTAGATTTTTGTGTCTCGTTTTTTTTGTTTTTGTGTTTGCAATTTCTTTGTATTCTCACAAGGGTTTTTCTGCTTTTTGTGTTTTGAATATAAAGAAACAAAATGCAAAGCATAAAGAAATACAACTATCTAGGATAAACAACTCTTCAAATAATTATCTTATTGCTCAATATTCAAAGTGTGTAATTGATTACAATCATACCCGAGATTATCACAAAACATGCAGCTGCTGTTCGCAATTTACAGCCAAAAAGCACCACAAAAAACAGTACGATTCTCCAAGAATATGCAGCCTGAAGAAACAGCCTTCAATGTTGAGAAGAGTGTGCAACTTCGAATGTGTTATTGATGAAGCTGCAAACTTGATCCAACTCAGCTGCCACCAAAAATAAGATAAAAATCAGATCATATAACAGCAAACTGGAAAAGCAGATTTCATTTACTTTGAAACCCTTGATTTATTTCTGCAGACTAATTACTGATTTGTCCCACCATTTAATGTTGCTGCCAGCAATAAATAACCCAGCCGCCACTAGTAGAGGAGGAATCTGGCCTTAACTTGATGCGTTCTGCCCTAGGTAAAGACATCCCAAGCTGCAATTGTACGGCCTTGCAGCAGATTAAACCCTTCACAAACTCAATGGAAAATGTTGTCAACTGAATGTATTTGCTGTATGCAATCAATCATTCAAATTTGAAATAAAAGCATCCTTTCAACTTGCAAAAAATACACCAATAAGCTCAAACACTATAGAGTTACTGTTCACACGTTATTGTTCACATGTCACTGTTCACGCGTTACTGTAGCAGCAATTAAACATTTAAAATCTTGTATAAAATGGCTGCCAAGAAAGAATCTCTAGGTCTGTTGTAGATATCTCTTCCAATCCTTCAAACCCTAGATGAAATTTTTCACTTTAAGCACAAAGAGAACACCTGTATGATGCCCTCCTTTGTATGTCAAATTCAGTAGATATTTCACTACTTCAAAACGTTGCAACAATGGAGAGTTAACGTTCTCCAATGGCTAACTGGTTCATAAACCCTTGGCTTCCTCCCTCAGACAAAAATCATCAACACCAATGCTCAATCGAATCCAAAAAATAACTCCAAAGTGAATTATATAAGCCCTCAAGAGAAAATTGAACTTCTCCACAAAAAAGCCATTTAATAACATTAAAATGTTATTTTATTGCATCTTTTAATATTTTATGAAGAATTTATGAATTGACGCCCAATAAATAATTAAATAAATGGCCCCCCTTTAATAACACTTTGACCCTTAATATTAAGTTAAGTCATAACTTAATATTATAATTCTTTTAAATAATTAATGTTTATTTCAGCCAAACAAATATTAATATCTCCATGAATACTCATTATCTCTAAGTGTCGTTTGAATTGGGAGCTGAGCTGATGGAGCGGCATACGACCACACTGCTTACTAAAAATAGTAAGGGTCCCTCTCTATCCATTCTTGACTTACTATAAATAGTAAGTTGAGCATACGAAATTCTGGAGACTTCAAACGAAAGCCAAAGCTGCTAGTTTCTGAACATTGGAGACGATACAACCTCCGGAAGACCCCCTAACCATCCTCATTAGCCTACGAGGGTCAGAATTATAGGCTAATCTCCTATGAAAATTGATGTAAGCTAACAGGTGTATTGCAACAGCTCACAAATGCTCTTCAACAGTTAAATGCACCAAGGAGGCAACCCCAGGACCAAGATGATGATAGAAGTATAGCAGGGTCACAAAGAGTATAGAGAACAACTTCCCGCACTGCTGACAGATCGACTCGACCCACTTTTCTGAGGGAAGAGCGAGCAGAGGAGAATATGGAAGAGGTTGAGGAACCAACCTTTGCAGATGCGTATATGGCTGCACATGATGAGTGGCGGCAACTGACACCTGAGGCACGCGAGCTCATGCACTTTGATCGATTTGTTCAAGCAAGGATAGACTATTACAGGGCTTGATAGGGGAATAGGCCTCGGAACCAGAATAGGGACTTGAAGCATGCAGCCAACAAGATCACCCTACCTTACTTTGATGGTAGCGACAAGGTGACAGCCCAGTCTTGGATTCATAAGCTGGACACTTTCCTGACGCTTCGACCTATGTTTGAGGAAGAAGCAATCAAGTTCGCCACGTTACATCTAGAGGGAGCAGCCCATGACTGGTGGTATTAGGGAATGGTTACACTGCAGCACGACTGTATCACCACCTACCAGGGGTTTGTGGATAGATTGGTTGATCGCTTTGATAAAAAAGATCCAAAAGTCTATTTTAGGGATTTGGCACAACTTCGACAGATTGACAACTTAGAGGGCTATATCAGTGATTTTCAGAAGTTGTCTGTAATGGTTACAAACATTTCGGAGAGGAGGTTGGTTGTGCTTTTCATAGAGGGGTTATTGGAGCCATTATGTGGGTGGGTTAAGGCTTTCGATCCACCAACACTACAGGAAGCAATGAAGAAGGCAAGGAGTATGGAACTTGCAGCCCCATCCAGCAAGTTCGGATCATCAAGCAATTTTGGCTCAAAGGGCCCTTCTTCATTCAGAGATAATAAAACATTTCCCAAGAACAAAGAAAAATCTAATTTTAAGGGAGATCAAAAGGGAAAATCAGTAGCTCCATTTGATCGTGAAACATTAAATGATTTGTGGGAAAATAAACTTTGTTTCTACTGCAAGGGACCATATGATGCAAACGATGATTGCCCCTTAAGGCCAAAGGGCAAAGCAAACTGTGCTATGTGGGCTTTTTATGAAGGTTCAGAATCTGAAAATTCCGACCAACAAGCTGGTCAAGAAGAATCAGATGATGAAAAGTCAGAAAAAGAGGAGGAAAAGGAAGTGGAAGTCCATCTACAGGAGGCACAAATTACTAGTATCCAACAGGAAGGGTCTTTTAGAATGCGTGGTGTCCTAGCAGGTCAAAAGGTCATCACTCTTTTGGACACAGGTGCCACTCATAATTTTATTGATGCACGCTTTGTGGAGAAGCGTGGGATTATGACTGAGGAGTTTGAAGGTATAAGGGTGAAAGTGGCAGATGGATATACCCTTAAGTGTGAAAGAATGGTCAAAGATCTCCCGATGTGCCTTAATAACTATAACTTTAAGGCTGATTACTATGTGGTAAACATGGGAGACATAGATGTTTTGGGGATGAGATGGCTCCATGCTATTGGCAAATTCACTCTTGATCTTCGTGAGATGGAGATGAGTTTTGAGGTAGAGGGAAAGACTCAGATACTAAAAGCCATCAGAGATAGCAGTTTCAGGATGTTGTCATTTAGGAGGATGGAGAGCCTCATGCAGCACAATATGGTAGATTGGGCAGCTGAATGTGTGCTAATGCCGACTCAGGAGAGGGAGCATAAAACAAAATATCATCCGGATATATAGGAGATCAGAATCAAACATGGGAACGTTTTCAACGACATTCCACCAGGTAGACCTCCTGATAGGTGTATTGAACATATTATAGAGCTAGAGGAGGGCGCTAAGCCCGTGATGATTACTCCATACAGGCATCCAAAATGTCTTAAGGACGAGATAGAAAAAACCATTAAGGAGTTGCTCGCCATGGGTCACATTCGACTGAGCAAGTCACCATTTGCCTCCTTAGTGGTTTTAGTCAAGAAAAAAGATTGTACTCTTCGTATGTGCATCGACTACAGGGCTTTGAATAAGAGAACCATTAAAAACAGATACCCCATTCCACGGATCGATGAGCTGATCAACGAGCTGCATGGTGCTTGTTTCTTTTCAAAAATTGATTTGAGGTCCGGTTATCACCAAATCAGGGTGCGTGAGCAGGACATAGAGAAAACGACATTCAGATGCCATTGTGGGCACTTCAAGTTTGTGGTTATGCCATTTGGGCTAATCAATGCTCCAGCCACGTTCCAAGCCACAATGAACAGAATCTTCCAGCCACAATTGAGGAAGTTTGTACTTGTATTCTTTGATGATATACTAGTGTACAGTAGAACATGGGAGGAACACCTTGCTCACTTGGATGCAGTGTTGGGGATTTTGGATAGAGAGTCGTTGTATGCAAAAGAATCAAAGTGTGACCTTGGCATGGCAAAATTATTATATTTGGGTCATATTATTAGTGCAGAGGGTGTGAGGATGGATCCAGATAAACTTCGAGCTATCATCGATTGGCCCACTCTAGAGAATCTCACACAGTTGCGGGGATTTTTGGGGTTATGTGGTTTCTACCGCTGGTTTGTCAGCGGTTATTCGCGTCATGCGGTGCCACTCATGGACTTGATGAAGAAAGGTGCTTTCATTTGGACTCCGGAGGCACAGGAGTGCTTCATGAGATTCAAACAAATTATGACCACTTGTCCTGTTCTTGCTCTACCAGACTTCATGAAGCCATTTGAGCTTCAGTGTGACACTTTGGGTGAGGGAATTGGTGCTGTGCTTATGCAGGAGAAGCACCCGATTGCATTTGAGAGCAAGAAGCTCAGGGGACTGTAGAGAGGGTATAGTATTTATGATTAAGAGATGTTGGCCATTATGCATGCTTTGGCCAAATTCAAACAATATCTCATTGGCATTAAATTTTGTATAAAAATTGACCATAATAGTCTTAGACACTTTTTGGGGCAGCGAGATCTTAATGACTGCCAGCAGAAATGGGTCAGTAAGTTTCAGTCGTATGACTTCAACATTACATACTTCAAAGGTACTCAAAATGTCGTCGTTGATGCTCTTTCTCGCAGACCACACTTGAACACTATGGTTCAGATCTCAGAGGATTGGAGGCACCTGATTGTGGCAGAATATGCCAAGGATACATGGGCATCTGGGATCATTGAGGTGTCAGTTCAAGACAACAGATATGTAGTTGTCAATGAGCTCATAATTTATAAGGGCAGGATATATTTGACGCTAGGGTCAGAGGTGAAGAGTATAATACTGAGGGCTTTCTATGATGTGCCTACTGCAGGACACCCAGGATACTTCAAAACTTACAGGGAGGTTTACATGGAAAGGACTCAAGGCCGATGTCCTTTAGTATGTTAGGGAGTGTCCAGTTTGTCAGCAGAACAAACAGGAGCACACTTACCTGGCAGGTCTATTACAGCCACTTCCGATTCCTGATAGGAAGTGGGAATGCCTGTCCATGGACTTTATCACGGGCTTGCCTAAAGCCCAGGGAAGAGATTGTATATATGTGGTTGTAGATCGGTTAACAAAATATGCCCACTTCTTTCTGATCATCGCTACATACATGGCTACATAGGTGGCAAAATTGTTCTTCCAAGAGGTTTTCAGACTTAATGGGTTGCCTTGGACCATAGTCAGTGACAGGGACAGCTGCTTCATGAGTCACTTTTGGCAGGAGGTGTTCAGACTCTGTGGGACCGAGTTAACCCCGAGTACCAACGATCACCCGCAGACAGACGAGCAGATAGAGATAGTTAATAAATGGGTGGAAGGTTATCTCATAAATTAAACAAACAAACAATATCATATATTGTTGAAAATACCAAGAAAAAAGCATAAACCCTCAAAACACAAAATTGCAAAACAAGCAAAAACAATCAGTCCCCGCAATCGAGAGAAGACGAGTTCCTACATTGGTATCAGAGCGATTTCTTGCCAACCTCTTGGGTATGTTTCAACTGCAATTTAGAAGTTTCAGTTAAACATAATGGTTATTTCCCAGAGGTAGTGGGACAAGAATATGGAGAAGCTGAAACAAAGTTTGAAAAATTTGGATGGCAATCAAAAAAGGATAAATGAATTGATTTTAGACCCTACAAAATTAGATAGAGTAGCGCGACATATGGCTTCCATTTTTAAGAGGTCTACATCACAGAATGAAGAGAAGAAGGAACAAGAGGTCACTACAGTATCTAGAAGGAACAAGAGGTCCATTTTTCCCCTTAGCAGTTAATGACCAACAAACAGCTGATCCTATGGAGAGCAAAAATCGGGCCTTAGAAAATCTACTTGTTGATAATGAAGTTGAAATTACTAAGGCAGCTGTAGGGGAAAAGTACTTGAGTCCTTTTGAAGATGAAGAAGAGTTAGAACAAGAGGGTGATGGGCCTAAACAAAATGCTGAAAGTCACTTTCATGTTTTTGATAATCCACTTTTTGAGATAGAGGTTGAGATGTCCTATGTTAACCCACTTTACAAGTTAGAGTTACAGGAAGATCACGTTGAGGGACATGCACATGAAGAAAGGGCCCCATATGAAACGAACAGGGGTTTTGAGCTCCCTAATTTTTTTGTATCAGCAATTGCTATTGAGACTTTTTATCATTCTGAAGATGCCAATTCAGTTCATGTGCAAGGATTGTCAATTCATGAATCACACAGGTTTGATTTATAGGATCAAAGGCACGAGCCATCTTTAAATTCCAGTATTGTTAGTGATGAGCCATCGACAGAGGTTGGAGCATTTTACCACGACTGCATTGTGAGGAGTACTCATCACTTCTCCTCTAGTCCACACACAGAGGATTTGTTGATGCATCAGTGTGGTTTGACTTAGAGTGTATACCATCCATTTTGGGATGGAGAGTTTACCATCTTTAGTAGATGGAACTAGTGGTTGCAAGTACTCGGCTCAGTCATTAGCGAGAGAGTGCTTGTAGGATTGGTATTCAATTTTCCATCATGCTGATGTGTATCTAGCAAGGTTTGCTGCTCCTTTATCACATAGACTACCTGTGGATACATGGTTATAGAGGGATTATGATGTCAGCAGGCATGATGACATGGGTGGATATCACATCCATGAGAGTTTAATGGAGGTTATGGAGAAATATTGCGCAACAGATGCGTCCAGATATTCTTACCTCCTCATGATGGATGGATGTGAGTTCTGTTTATATTGGAATCTGGGTGGTGACAGAGTTAGCATTGCAGTTTGAATGGGTCCCAGTGTATGGCTTCACTACTTCTGGTATGGTGGAGTTGGGATCAGTGTTGAGCAGCAGAAGTTTGAGGATGTTCTTCCTAGCAGTTTTCTATTCTGGATTTGGGATCCAGGTATATTTGGGTGGACACTCTTCGGTGTACTGTGGGTTCCTTCGTGTGCATCGAGGTTCCAGTCAGAGTTCATTGGTGAGTATTGTAGCATGTACATGGTGAGGATTACTTGTAGTTTTACCCATGGTTCTCATATACATGATTCATCACAGATGCACAATTCAGTGGCGCAGGTACTTGATAGCGGTTATGACAGTCCACCTTGTGCAAAGTTAGGAAGCAAATGTTGCCAGTTCTTTGATTTGCTTCCTTCTGAGACTTATACTCTTGTGACATTGTATGGCGAGTTTGGATGGGGATAGCAAGTTCAGTTAGTTGTTTTGGTGTTAGTGTTACAAAAGCTGTTTGAGGATATCAGGGACAGTGCACAGTTCTACCCATGGGATCCAAGCGGAGTGCTATTACAGATGATTTTTCTTCTGGCAGCCAAGATTGCTTGGGGACTAGCAATTTCAGGGAGGGCGGATTGTAATGTCCCCTTCTAGCTGACATCAATTTTCAGAGGAGATTAGCCTATAATTTTGACCCTCGTAGGCTAATGAGGATGGTTAGCGGGGCTCCTAGGGTTTGCATCATCTCCAGTGCTCAGTGGCATTCAGTTTTGGCTTTCGTTTGGCATTCACAGGGCTCTGTATGCATTACTTACTATTTATAGTAAGTCAGAGTTACATTGAGGGGGACCCTTACTATTTTTAGTAAGGCATGTGGTCCTATGCAGTTTCCTCGGCTTAGCACCCAGTTCAAACGACATTCAAAGATGTTGAATATTTATGGAGTTATTAATGTTTATTTGGCTCAAATAAACATTAATTAATTAAAAATATATATTATTAAGTTATAACTTAAACTTAATAATTGAGGGTCTAGGCGTCATAAGGAAGGGGCCATTTATTTAATTAATTTATTGGGCGACCACTCCAAAGTATTTATTGAAATATTAAAAGGATGAAAGAAAATAATATTTAATGATATTAATTATGCCTTTTTAAGAAATTCAACTTTGTCAAGAGAGCTTACATATTTTACTTTGGAGTCATTTTATTATTGACGGATTGAGCATTGGTGTTGATGATTTTTGTTTGAGAGAGGAAGCCAAGGGTTTTTGAATCAGTTTGCCATTGGAGAACGTTCACTCTCCATTGTTGCAGCCATTTGAGGTGGTGAAATATCCACTGAATTTGGTATTTGGGGAGAGCTTCATACATAAGTTCTATTTGTGCTTAAAAGTGAGGAATTTTATCTAGGGTTTGAAGGATTGAAAGGGATATCTATAGCAGACCTAGAGATTCTTTCTTGGCAACCATTCTATACAAGATTTTAAATGTTTAATTGCTGCTACAGTAACGGGTGAACAGTAGCGCATGAATAGTAACGCGTGAACAGTAACGCGGGAACAGTAAATCTACAGGGTTTGAGCTTATTGGTGTATTTTATGCAAGTTTGGAAGGGTTTCATTGAAGATTGTTAGAGTATATCATCTGCTGTTCTAGATTTTTGTTGTATGCACACAGCTGGGCGGATTTGAGGCACGATTCAGCATGCAATCTGCTTATATTAGCTCATGTGATTATTCCCCAGCCTAGGCGTGTTCCTTCTTGGCCAAAGTGCTGCCTTCTTTGGTCTTCTCGCTTCATTAATCTGGCCATGAGAGGAGTTTGAAGCATTGTGAAGGGTTTTGAGAATGGTGAACAAAGAATTTGTCGCAAATTGATTTCATTATCAGAATTTCATGTATTCAAGCTTTGGACTATCGGGTATGCTAAGTTGAAGAAATTAAGCATTGTATACCTTCTTATTTATGAATACAATCATTTGCAGCTCTATATCATTTTAAGTTTGTTTCAAACTATTGTATTTTCTTGCATAGTATATTTCTTGCCTGGCATTTTGTTGAAACAAACAAACAATATCATATATTGTTGAAAATACCAAGAAAAAACTATGTTACCGAATCGTCCCTGTCAAGCCCACGATTCCAGACAGATACGTTTCGGAAACGAAATCGGAAACGAATCGTTGTGGAATCGTCCAGGAATCGCGTCGCCACTTGTGGGTACGATTCAGATTTTTTTGAAACGATTCCAAACGTTTTTCATGCTGACGAGGCGTTTTTTGACCTTTTTTGTCGACGCGTGACTTTTTTTTCTCGATTTCTGCTAGGGCGAAACTTTGCGGATTTCACTTGTTTATTTCCGTCATTCCTTTTCATGGCGCCGGACACACAGAAACGCAAAAGCGCGCGACTCTCTTCGGCTGCAACAATTCTTCTTTGACCGCGACTCCTCCGGACTCACTCTTTGGCTGGGATTGACGCATAGACAAGTGGAGAAACTCAAACGAGCAAAGAAACAGCTCGCTAGCGGCTTGCACAGAGACTCACAGAGAGCACGGGAGGAGAATACGGCGCGCCAGGTAGGGTTTATATTTTTTTTTGTCATTTTTCTTAATTTTTTTCTTAAAATCGAAAATCTTATGCAATGGTTATTTTAATATTTTCATTTTTAGTTTTTTTTTTTTTTTTAATATGTTAATTCGTTAGATATAAATATTTTATATTTGATTTTTCATTGTTTCATAAAATATATTTATTATTATTATATAGTTTTAAACTTTTGAAAATATAATTATATAATTTATATTATTATTATATTATATAGTGATAATATGTAATATTAATTATTAATATATACATATTCATATATTATAATTTTTTAATTATATAATTTAAAAAATTTATAATTATTTTAATATTTTATAATTTATTGTTTAGGTACTTATATTTGCACAATTTAGATTTAAAAAAATTATAATTTATACAGTTTAGATTTAAAATTTTTATAATTTATTGTATAAAATTTTAGATTCATCATTTACATATTCTCTTAACAATTTTTAAATTTATAATTTGTAATTGCAGGTTTGCAAGTAGAGATTGTTTCTATTTTCTAACTATCATGACAGACAGTTCAGCTTCCGTCGGCAATACTAATCTCTCATTCAAATTTGACCCGGCTTCACCACTATGGAGACATGTACAAATAGTAGAGCAAATTCCAGGTGGGGGGACATGTGTTTGGATATGCCCTGGGTGTGAAAAGAAACACACTAGTTCCTACAGCCGGGTGAAAGCACATTTGTGTGGAGTTTCTGGGAAGGGAATTAAACCATGTCCAGGAAAAAATAAAGTACCTATACCACCTCACATAACAGCAGGATATATTATAGAGCAAGAGGAAGCAGATGAAAGGGTTCAAAATAGAATGGGGCAGCCATTGAGTAGAGGAGGGGGCTCAAAGATGCCATCTACTTCATCTCACACAAATATTGGTCGTCCTCACACTATAGTAGAAAGCCATCCCTTTTTGAGAGCAAATGAAGCTGAAAATGTCAATGAGGCTAATGTTTCAAAGAAAGCAAAGGGACCATTGGAGAAGGCATTTAATAATGATGCAAGACAACTTGCTGACCAAGCCATTGGAAGATGCCTCTATGCAAATGGTATCTCTTTCAATGTTGTTCGATCACCTTATTGGCAAGACATGATAAGAAAAGCAAATGAAGCTCCAAGGGGGTACACAAGCCCAGGTTATGAGAAGGTGCGAACCACTATATTGTCAAAGGAGGTAAAACATATAGAAGATGCATTATATCCCATCAAAGCCTCATGGATAGAAACAGGGTGTCTATTATTTCTGATGGATGGAAGGATGCAAGAAATAGACCATTGATTAATTTGATTGCAGTGTGCCCTAAAGGGGCAATGTTTCTAAAGGCTGTGGATTGTGAGGGGCAAGTAAAGGATGCACAATTTAGCTGACATCCTTATACAGTGCATTAATGAAGTGGGGCCTCAAAATGTTGTCCAAGTTGTAACGGACAATGCGAAGAACTGTAGAGCTGCCGGTATGATAGTTGAGTCACGATTTGGACATATATTTTGGACACCATGTGCTGTGCATTCCCTCAACCTCATGTTGCAAAAGTTGGGTACAAAAATAGATTGGATCAAACAAATCTATGCTGAAGCTGATGAGATCCAAATGTTCATAACAAATCACCACATGTCCCAAGCTATCTTTAGATCATTCTCACGACTAGAGCTATTGAAGGTAACTCGAACTTTAAACATTGCATTTTTTATTTTTTTAATGTTATGTTTTACTTCAATAATTTATTTAGAATACATATATATATTGATTTTAATTATTTACTTTTTATTTTTAAATAGGTGGTTGAGACCAGATTTGCATCCAACACAATCGTCTTGAGACGACTTGTGAAGGTGCGAGAGGCGCTTTCTGCTATGGTCATTAGCCAATCATGGTCTATATGGAGGCAATCAAATAGTGAGAGGGCAGCAAATATAAAACGTAAGATTCTAGATGACATTTGGTGGGATCGGGCGGAATATCTTCTTGCTTTCACCGAACCCATATTGAGCATGATACGCTTTACTGACATGGATAAGCCATGCTTGGGGGAGGTTTATGATGGCATTGATTCAATGCTTGAGAAGATGAAAAGCATCATATGTGAAAAAGAGCAAGATCCACAAGAAACCTTCTTCAAAGAGGTGCATGCAATTTGTGTTGACAGGTGGAACAAAATGACCACCCCACTCCATCTTCTTGCTTTCGCTTTGACTCCCAAATTTTACAGCCGTGAACTCCTTGCTATACCAAACAGATTGCCACCATACCGTGATGTAGAAGTCAACGATGGGTTTAGGAAAGCTCTTGTTAAACTCTTCCCTGATACTGAGATGGAAGATGTAGTTTCAAGTGAATTTGCTAGCTTTTGTGACTCTAATAATCAAAGTCCTGCTGCTATCCGTGACAAATATAAGAAGGATGCTCACTCTTGGTGGTACCTCAATGGCTGCAAGATGCCAAACCTCCAAGTTCTTGCCATAAAAGTCTTATCTCAAGTAAGTTTTAACTTTTTAGTTTTTAAGTTCTATCATTTAAAAATTTAAAACTAAAATGTGTTAGTTTCAAATTTGAAGTTTGATTTACAATTTTTTTAATTTAACAACTCTAATGAGAGCTCTCTTTGCTTCAATAGGTTGCTAGTTCTTCTTCAGCTGAGCGGAATTGGAGTACATACTCCTTCATCCACTCTGTCAAGCGCAATCGATTGGCATCACACAAAGCGGAGGAGCTAGTTTATGTTCATTCCAACTTGCGCCTTCTTACTCACAAAGAGGATGAGTACAAAGAAGGGACAGCAAAGATGTGGGATGTAGAACCAGAACGAGCTGACCTAGATCTTTCTTTGGCTGCAATTGCACAATCTTCTTCACTTTTAGAGGAGTCAAGTAGTCAACGCACTTTTAGTGCAAGGGCTAATGTGGTTCCATCATCTGATGTTAATGTTGATGTTGATATTAGTCTTGATGAAGAGCCATTTGATGCAATTCCAAATCAGTGAATTGGTTACTATTTGTATTTTTTAAATGTTAAACAATGATTATCTATCATGACATTCAAGTTTGATCCTTTTGATATTGAAAACTGAATTTAAATTAGTATATTATGTTTCAAAAATTGAAATTTGTCATGGTTTAGTTTATCATATGTATTGGTAAATGACATTCTAAACTTATTTTGTTTCTAGGTTGCATATATATATATATAACTATATTTTTGTACGGACGTACCAGATTCCGTACCCAGCCCCCCAAAAATTTTTGCCGTACCCACGTACCCGTACCCGTGCCCGTACCCGATTCGGCAACTTAGAGAAAAAAGCATAAACCCTCAAAACACAAAATTGCAAAACAAGCAAAAGCAAGCAGTCCCCACAATCGAGAGAAGATGAGTTCTTACAAATTCTACCTTGTGTAACAAAGTGCCCCACCTTCAAACTGTTGTAGGCTGAAATTGTTAAGTTCCCATGGACCAGCTAGGACTGAAATCTAGGATCTCCCCTTTGTTGGTGGAATACTCGTCATATTTGTTGGGAATGCAAGGCTCTTATCATTCATAGATGTGAAGGGTATTTGTGGCCACGGACCCCCCACTTCCATCTGTAGCTGATGAGTTACCCAGGTCAACAGGATCACATGATAAACTGTAGCATAAGCATAAGGATAACATTTTTTTATTTTTTCAATACCTACGGAAGAATTGTTAATGTTTTTTAACTACATTTTATTTGAAAATATCTACCATAAAGATATATCAAACTCAGATTCATTGTTAAGAGTTAATAGATAACAAGCATCTGGAAAACTAATTTAACAAATGAGACGCATTGCAACATGCTGCTAAGGTTCAACCCAGGTAGATGCTGACATTATTTTATTTTTTAATACCCATTTAATGATTATCATGCTTTTTATATTATTTATAAAAAATATATCATGCTCAGATTCATTGTTAAGAGGTAATAGACAACAAACAATGTCGATGAAGGCAAAATAATCTCTACTCGTACAAGTTTCAATTTGACCAGATAAAATTTGTCAGTTGAAACCTAACATAGTATATGCACACCAAAAAATCTGTGAGGTGCTCCAACAAGAGATCGACTGAAAAGAACTCTGTCTCAATGGAGAGCTCAACAAGACAGACCAAAAGATAGAATTATTATCGACAGATGTTCAGATTGCTAATTGATAATGGAGAGAACAAGCTATTAATTTCTTTTTAATCTTTTTGTTGAGTTGGTCAATCATATATCACAAGCTAGAAATGCCCTACAAAACACCAGTTTCCAAAGAAAGAGGCTTCAAAATATGACAAACCTAGGCGATTAAATTTCTCAACAAGATCAGAATCAACCTATTCATGGTTCAGAGTGTGGATTGTTTCCATTTCAAATAGCCCTTCTAAAGCTACATGTCTATACTTGGAACTCCTAGTCTGCCTATGATGCCATATTAATTTTCAATAGATAGGATATAACTTGAACCTCCCCTATTTGCTGTTGGGTTGCTCCATGCTTTCCGTACTCACCCTCTTTGTGGCTCAGACGGTGGATTGTTTCCAGTAAATATAAATGCAAGCAAATTAATGCATTTATGAGCTTTTGAGCACTTAGCCATTTTTGGCATTTCAAATGATGGCATACTCGAAGAACTCTGAAGATCGTTCCATTTGAATGAATTTAAAAGAGTTAAGGTAATTTATTCAAAATGGAATGAGATAAGCTTAATTAATGAATGCAATAGGGTTTCCATAGCAGTGCTTCAGATTCAAATTCCTAGCAGATTCAAATGCCATCAAGGAGAAGCAGCTGGATGCGTTTGATACAGGAGAAGTTCAGTAGTTTTCTAATATGGTCACCAACGTCCAATTCTTTGAAGTCCCACAGCCAAAACAATCGAAGCCAAATTGCCACAATAATGTGCAAGAAAAAGAAGCAGGACAATCCAGATTCGAGCATCATCAGGGCTTCGTACAACAAGCCTCTAAAGGCCCATCTTTACAATGAGCTTTTCACCGCTTGTAGCTGAGATCATGGGCTACACAGGTTGAGATTATCAGATGGCTAACAATGTAACTAATATGCTACTAATTAACAAGCATGTACCTTATACGAAAATAAATCTATTTTACTATGATGAGGTAGCATTTGGATGAGTTGGTTTGCCAAAGGAATTTTGAGTTAAGTTATGTTGTTGCCTACATTTCAAATTCACATGTTGATCTGTGCAACATAATTTGACATTGTAAATGCTTTTTGAAAATCAAGTCTGACCAATGCAATTGCATCATATCGT
This sequence comes from Sequoia sempervirens, assembly GCA_007258455.2. Taxonomy (NCBI): domain Eukaryota; kingdom Viridiplantae; phylum Streptophyta; class Pinopsida; order Cupressales; family Cupressaceae; genus Sequoia; species Sequoia sempervirens. The sequence continues at coordinate 36,110 of VDFB02341773.1, forward strand.
AAAGTGTCTTTTAAACTATTTGCTTAATATGTCATATGCAGTCTATTGCATATGACTAATCAGTGCTCAATATTCCTCAATATTCCTGATATTATGCTTTTATAAGATTTAGATACCAATTTCTTTTCTAATGTTCATAACTCAAGCATGTTTGTAAAAAATGCTTACCTTTTTTCTGTACCTATCTGTCTCTCTTTAGATATTCATAGTCGATGCAAGGAATGCTCTTATTCAATGTGTTAATAACTATCTAGGATGTATCTTCTACCAAAATAAACCTAATCTAGAATGATGAAGTAGCATTTGGAAGACTTGGTTTCCGAAAGGAATTTTGTGTCAAGCTATGTTGCAGTTTACATCTCAAATTGACATGTTGATTTGTGCAACATAATTTGACACTATAAATGTTTTCGGAAAATTAAGTCTCCCCAATGCGATTGCATCATAACCTAGAAATGTCTTGTAAACACTTGGTTTAATATGTCTTATAGAATCTATCACATATCATTAATCAGTGCTCAACATTTCTAATAATGCATTTGTCTTTGGCATTTTCCCCCTTAAACAGTAAAACACTCAATCACATGTCAATTTAAATAAAATCCCTTTATTATAGTCTCAATAATAAAACCTTCTTTCTCTACTTTCTAAGTAAGGTATTTTATGTTCTATAATTACTTCAATCACTTCGTCTATACTTCTCTCTCATTGCACATCCCCATTCTCATTTATGTAGGTAGTAATGTTGAACAATAGAATCTGCTTTCAACCACCACCATCTATAGAAGTTTAGAACCTTTGTAATACAAGACCCCAATTTTTTTCTGTTTCCTTTCTTGCTGTTTGAGTGCTTACTGAGAATTTTTTTTGCAAGTTCTTCATATGCCATTCATAGTTTTAACATGCCACATGATAGATAACATATATGCAATAACAACACTTGAAAACATGCTATAAAAAGATCATTTTCAGACTAAGAATGCTGAGATTTAATAACAAAAATATTCTGAGATTACAATGTTTTATCAGACTTCTTAAACAATTAAATCAGACTTAGAAATGTACGTTTTCAGACCTGGAAATGGTGTCTTAACAACAGATTACACTTTAAGAAAATGCTTTGTAACGTCACCAGCAAAGGGCTTCAAACATCATTGACTTATCACCACTAAACGTCCTTTCCAACGCCCTTAAAGTGCAGATTTCTGAACATCGGAATGCAGACCCAGAAACTTCTAAAACACACCAAATTGGGTGCCTAGTAGTGAAGGGCGATTTGCTCCATAAAATCAGTATTGGCTCTAAAAATCCATGTGAATATATGTACTGAAGCGCCTTGACTAGGAGAATGCATGGAACCAATACCCGCGTTGCAAATTAAATCAGATAATGAGTTATGAGCCAAAAACCAGGTTCAGGTCCAGATGCTAAAGTGCCCAGAAAATGATGAAACCACTTCCAAACTCCTTGAAATCCATGCCAAAAAGAGATTATGCAATCACAAACCAAAACCAAATTGAAATTCATCAAAAGTACTCAAAGATCTTCATTTTAAATGACTATAAATTTCAACTTGAAGCTTAGATTGTGACTCCTGGATGGAACCACACCTTTACTGGCTAGGGCAGGTCTTGCACTATCAAAACCAATCCAAGATGTCAAGGGTTTTCGTCCTCGACACTCACTTTCAAATCTCCTGGTGAAAAACCAGTAGCATCTCTTTATGCATCCAAAATCATCCATACCAAATGAGGCCTCCAAATGAAGTTTTATGTCAGATTAGGGCGACCACATGGTCAAAAACCCTAAACCCCTTCTACCACCCCTCTTGTATTTGTTTTTGATTTATCTTTAATTTTTTAACCTCAACTTTAGCCTAGGTGCCCATCTCTTATCTAGCATTTTAAAACGTTTTTGATGCTTAAAACAACTTGAAGTCATTGACTTAGGTGTCATGGTACCTTTTTATGCCCCCTTTTCCCTCAACTTAAAGTTATAAAATAACTTTATATTGATCCATTTTTCGAAGGGAAAAACAAATATTAAAATATTCCAATTTTAGCAACCAAGAACCTCATTGAAAATATGCTGTTGAGAGAAGCTTGACCAAGACCAACTTATCGCAAAAAGACTTACTATTTTTAAAAAAGTACTAAAAATAGTAAGTAGTACCAAAGAATCAAACTGGAGAGATACTGGTATGCTCAAAGGGCTCACTGAAGACAATAAGCACATTATTGGTCCTCTGTTAAAAATAGAAAGTCTCTCAGAATATAAAAAACCCAACACCAAGAACCGAAATTGAGTTCCTTTACGAAAACCATTTAGTCTACAAGAACTCTGGAATAGGCTAAAGGTCAAACACATTGCTCAGAGGCTAGGAGGGGACATTACAACCTTCTATTCTAGATGGTGCATATGATAAGCAAAAACTAAAGAAGCTTTTTAAGTTCGATTGCAAACAAGTAGAAAAAACTGTAATGTCCCGTCCTAGCCTTCGAGCAGTGCATGTGACCTTAAGCTTACTCCAGAGTTCTTGAAGGCTAAACAGGATTTGGTAAGAGAACTCAATTCCAGTTCTTTATGTTGTGTTTTCAGAGTTTTGGTGGATTTTTTATTCTTAGCGGGGGACTAGTCCGGTGCTTACTATTTATAGTAAGCCCTTTGGCATATCTATTATCATTGTAGCTTGAGTATTCGGTGTTTCTACTATTTTTAGTATTACTAAAAATAGTAAGTCTATTTGTGAAAAGTTGGACCAGGTTAGACTACCTTTAGCAACATTAGTTCAGTTGGGGCTTTGAGTTGCTAAGGTTGGAATATTTTAATATTTCTATTTCCTCTCTCGAAAATGAATTAAAATAAAGTTACTTTATAATTTTAAGTTGAGGGTTGGAGGGGACATAAAGTGTATCTTGATGCCTAGTTGAATAACTTAAAGTAGTTTTTAAAGTATGAAAAACACTTTTGTAGGCTAGATAAAGGGGTGCCCAAATAGACTAAAGATGAGTTAAAAATTTAAATAAAACAAAAGCAAATACGAAAGGGGCGTTGGTTTTAGTGGAGGATTAGGGTTTCCTCAAGAGGGGCGCCCTAATTTTTTGTTGAGGCTTTATAACTCCATTTTGTAGCCTCATTTGGTTATGTTGAAATGGTTGCATAAGGAGATGCTGTTGGTTTTACACTAAAGGTCTGAAAGTAGGTATTGAGGATGAAAACCCTTGGCATTGAGGAGTTGGTTTCAGTAATGCAATATCTACCTTAGTTGGTGGAGGCGTGATTCCATCCAAGGATCACATTTTGAGCTTCATTGTCGTAGTTTCAATCAAGCAAGATGAAGATATTTGAGTATTTTTGAAGTGTGGTTAGTTGGTTTTTGGTTTGTGATAGCATAGTTTCATTTTGGCGTAATTTTCAGAGTGTTTTGAGGAGGTTTTAGAGTTTTCTAGGCATTTTGGTAACTGGGTCTGATTATGGTGATTGGCACATATCTCTCCAATGACTTGGGTTCACATTGTGGGTATTGGCTCTAAGGAAAGCACTCATCTGGGTGACTTCATTTATGTGCTTGTTGGATTTTTTGAGCAAAACCAGATTTTTCAAGGCAAGTCGCCCTTTTCAGGTAGGCGTCATTTGTTGGGTAATTTCCAGAATTTGTCTACTGTTGTATAGATAAATCTGACCATGTATGGAGGTTTGTAATCATTGGTTCTAGGTGTTGGAAAGTAGGGGGTTTGCTACTTAACTTAGAGGCATTGTTCATTGCAAGAGTGGAGTGACCTTGTTGCTGTTTGCATACTTTCCAGGTCTGAAAATGTTTATTTTCTGAGTTTAATGTATGTTTGTTAAGTCAGAAAATTTCTGTTATGATCTTTGAGAAATATATGCTAAGTTCTCATCATAGTGCAAGCAAGTTTATTCTATTTTCTGTACTTTGTTATTTATGCATATGCAATCTTGAAACAATGAATGTCAAATGTAAGTCAATGCAAAAACACCTTCAAACAAACACAATCAGCAAACAAAAAACTCAGGAAAAAAACCAGGGGCATATATTACAAAAGCTATCTGCCAAGTCATTGGTGTGGATTTCCTATTCAATTCATCATGTTTCTACTCCTATTTTGATGTCGCATCTGCCTTCTTATCTAATGCCATGGATTTGTTGAGATGTCCATATATATTGCATGTGTTATGTTTCAAATATGTCCACACCTCAACCTTTAATGTCTTTTAGCTCCAACATGCCATAAGTCACTACGATAATCAATTATCTCTACTTGTGCTTCCAGATGTATCTACTCTACAATCTCTAAGGGGTTGTTAAAAGATTGTGTCTTGGTTTTCAAACATTCATTCAACTATCATGGTCACCTTCTAGAATTGGATGTTTTAAAAAAGGCAAAATGCTCTTTCTATGCACTACAATTGCTTTTCAAGTACTCTCCAATTCCAGTTGAAGGCATAGATTTCCTTAAGGCCAATTACCTGTTATGTGAAGAAGTTCCTGTCATCAATGATGAGGATATCAATTAGTTATCCAATATTTGGCTATTTTGTTGCTTTACTATTTTAATGCCCAATTTCGTCAAACTTTCTTGGTTTGCACAGTTGATCTATCTACCTTTCTGTTAGTTGTTATTGTATATACGAACTAGCAACCTTTTTGCAAAAAAATGTTGCATTTATAACCATTGTAACACTATACATTTTATCATGAAATATAATTGTATTTACACATTTCCCTTTGGCGTCGGGGAGACGAGGGGCCTTGACAGAGACAAAGAGAACTCAATTTGGAGAGGCTGAGGAGAGGAGGCAGAAGTGCATACTCTACTATACATATGGTACTTAAAATGCTAGTTATGAAAAGATGTATAAGACTATTAAGAAGTAAAATAGAAAAATTGAAATACTAAATTAGTACTTGAACATTGAACATTGAATATTGAAGCTTTCAATATCAAATTACTAATTAGAAATTAGAATAGTAATACTCAATACTAGAATGTAACAATTGTTGAATTGGCAAATGGAAGATTTCTATTATATTATATCAAAAATATCTGATTATAAAGATGATTACAATGAGTAGCATGATTATATGATATCAAAACAAGTACAAAATCAAAATGTCAAAATGACAAAACGTAGTGGAGGCAGAGGCCTCTAATCATCCCTCGGGAGGTCGGCAAACTCCTCATCACTGGAAACACTGGACTCCTCAAGGTCAAGATCTGCCAAAGGAACACCAACCAGCCCTATATCTGAAGCATCCTCATCCTCATCAATCTGTGATGGCTCCTCTGGCTCTATCGTTGTGCATTGGCCACTTGGGTATCCTTCTCTATCAATTGACCCAATACTCTATCCCTCTCTGCCAACTTCTCCTCAAGAGCTGCCACTCTCGTTTGCTCAGCTGCCAACTGCTCTTATAACTGTACTATGATGGTTGATTGTATTGCAATTTGGCAATTCCAATAAATTTGATGGGGGTCTGGGGGCAACGCCCCCAGCGGGGTCGAGGGGCAGCGCCCCTCGCGAGGGTTTGGGGGCAACGCCTCCAACGGGGTCAAGGGGCAGCGCCCCTTGCGGGGGTCTGGGGGCAGCGCCCCTCGCGGGGTCCGGGGGCAGCGCCCCTGGCACGCTCCCTGTTGCGGTACAGGGCGGGGTCGAGGGGCAGCGCCCCCGCCACTAAGACCAATTTAACACTTTTGAAACCACTCGAAACTACATCACGCACCTCATTTTCATGATTTTTCCACAGGTTCTGAATAGTGCTAACGAAGCCGAAAAATACATATTTTGCATTGTTTCTCTTAGACTTTACTTTCTCCTGGTCGATGCTTGGTACGACAATGGATGGGTCCCACATGCCCTTAGGGTTCGAATAGAACTAATAAAATATTAAAAAAATGTTTTAAATTTTTTTTTTTGTTTGCTTTTTGGCTGTCTGTCGCGGGAGACGCCTTATTATTAAATAGACTATTAAAAAAATCTTTAAAAATTAA